>VMDO01011673.1:0-59987 GCA_007922755.1 Pedetes capensis
CCAAAGTGTATACTCAGATTTTCATCATTTTTACACAATATTCTTTTCTGTTCTAAGACCCCATCCAGGATTACACATTTCATTAGCTTTTACTCTCAAGTTTCTCTTAACTCCAATAATTTCTTAAAATACCCTTGTTTTTGATGATCTTCACAGATTTGAAGAGAATTCATGTTTGAAGAATGTCTCTGGATTGAGATTTGTCTAATGTTACTTTATGTGATTAGACTGAGGTTACATGTCTTGGAGAAGATCACAGAAGCAAAGTGCCATTTTTATCACCTTACCCATAAAATCCTCCCCCCATGGGCCTGTCAACTTATTGTACTGTGGGGGCTTGTGGGTTGTTGTGACACTGAAAGCTATGCCACTGGTACTTCAGATACCAGCAGGGCCACCCTGATGAGCTTCCACACTAAGACAGACTAGGAAAAATGACACAGCAGCCCATTCCTGAAACAAGTAGCCATTGAAAACGTTATGAATAACAGAGAAGCACTGCCAAATATAGTGCTGGAAAATGAGCCCCCCAGGCTGGAAGATATTCAAAAGACAATTAGGGAAGGGTTTCCTCCTCAAAGAAGTGTCCCGACCTTAATGATGAGAATGGAGTAAAGTCCCTGGGACCTCCATTTGCTGATATAGCATGACTCAAAATGAGGAGAAACACAGTGGCCACCACAATGCGCTCAAACTTTAAAAACAAACAAACAAACAAAAGATAGTGTGATGGCAGTGTCGGGTAGTGTTTCGCTCTGCTATACATACGGTCACTATGAGTTGGACTTAATGACACCTAACAACATACATAGTATCATGCTATTTATCAATGCTGATGTCAACCTTGATCACTTGGCCTACATTATGTTTGTACCTATTGTAATTATAGTAAAGTTATTTTCTTCTCTTTTTCTGTATACTATGGGAACAAAGTCATTGTGTGCAGACTACACTTAGGTAGTGGAGAATTATGTTCCACCTTCTTCAGAGTTAATTATCTATATAAATTATTCTGACTCTTGAGGGGCATATTATTTATTTTCCAATTGTTTACTTTCTGTATAGCTGTGCCACAGTTTGTTGATCATTTACATACTGAAAAATATCTTTGTTGCTTCACTGTTTATTTTTTGAGTATGTGCATTTAATGCCATAATTTGTTCTTTAAGCACAGTTTTCCCTGGATCTCACAATTTTTGATGAGTTGTAGTTTCAATACCATTTTATTCCAATATTTAAAAATTTACCTTGTGACTTATTTGATCCATATGTTATTTACAAGTGTTGTTTAACACCCAAATATTTTGGGATTTTCCTAATATGTCTTACTGATTTGTACTTTAAGTTTATTTAGACTGAGTTCACATTTCGTATGATACTCTTTTATATTTGTAAGGGGTGTTTTACGGGTCAAGAAGTGGTCTTATTGTTGTTGTCAGGTGCTGTCAAATGAGGTCCAACTCATAGCGACCCTATGTACAACAGAAAAAATACTCCCCAATTCTGCGCCAGACATATGATCTTTTTTATGTTTAAGGCCACTGTTGCAGGCACTGTGTCAATCCATCTAGTTGAGAGTCTTCTATTTCTTTGTTGACCTGCCACTCTCCCAAACATAATGTCCTTCTCCAGGGATTGATCCCTCCTGACAACATGTCCAAAACATGTAAGATGCAGTTTTGCCATCCTTGATTCCAAGGAGCACTTCTTCTAGAACAGATCTGTCGATTCTTTTGGGAATCCATGATATATTCAGTATTCATCTCCAGCACCCATAACTCAAAATTATCATTTTGCTCCTGTCTCCCTTGTTCAATGTCCAGCTTTCACAACCATATGAGGTGACTGAAAATATCATGGCATGAGCCAGGTTCAAATTAGTCTTCAATGTGACATCTTTACTTTTCACTTTAAAAAGGTCTTTTGCAACAGCTTTTCCCAATGCAATGTTTTGTGATTTCTTGACTGCTGCCTCCTCAGGTATTGATTGTAGAAACAAGTAAAGCAAAATCTTGGACAACCTCAATCTTTTCTCTATTATCATGAAGTTGCTTACTGACCCAGTTATACGGATTTTTGTTTTGTTGATGTTGAGGTGCAATCCATACTGAAAGCTGTATTCTTTGATCTTCATCAGTAAATGTTTCAAATCCTCTTCACTTTCAGCCAGCAGAGTTGTATCATTTGCATAATGAAGGTTGTAAATGAGTCTTCCTCATTATGATGCCACATTCTTCTTTATAAAGTCCAGCTTCTTGGATTACTTGCTCAGCATAGAGATTGAAGAGGTATGGTGAAAGGATACAGCCCTGACACATACCCTTCTCAATTTTAAGTCAGGCAGTGTTTCCTTGTTCTGTTGGAACAACTGCATCCTGGTCCACATGTCTGTCAGCTTGCAGAACTGTGGGAGCTTATATATTGCTGTGATGCTAAAAGCTATGCTACTGGTATTACAGATACCAGCAGGGTCACCAATGGTGGATAGGATTCAGATGAGCTTCCAGACTAAGACAGACTAGAGTGCAGAATCTGGCAGCCCACCCCTAAAACAATTAGCCATTGAAAACCCTATGAATAGCGGAGAAACACTGTAAGATATAGTGCAAGAAAATGGAAGGCACTCAAAAGATGACTGGGGAAGAGTTGCCTCCTCGAAGTTGAGTTTATCTTAATGACAAGAAAGGAGTAAAGCCCTAGGGACTTCCATTTGTTGATGTGGTATGACTCAAAATGAGAAGGAACAACTATATATATCCATTAATAATTGGAACATGGCATGTGTGTAGTGTCAATCTAGGGAAATTAGAAATCATCAATGGGGTGCATAAACACCAACATTCTAGGCATCAGTGAGCTAAAATGGATTAGCATGGCCCATTTTGAGTCATAATCATATGATCTACTATGCCAGGAATGACTTAAAGAGAAATGGGGTTGTATTAATCACCAAAAAAGACATTTCAAGAAGTTGTCTATCACAGTAAAATTCCATGCAAGCTTACAAGGAATGTGTATTTCTGCTATTGTTGGAGTATTCTATAAATATCAGTTAGATTGAGTCCATTTATAGTGCTATTTAGGTCAAGTATATCCTTCTGAATTTTTGCTCCATTAATCTATCAGTTATTAGAAGAGAGGTGTTGAAGCTATATTAGTGGATATTTCTATTTCTCTTTGCAGGTCCATCAGTTTTTACTTCATATTCTAGTGCTCTGTTGTTAGGGGTATTTAACTGTTGTATTTAAACCATTCACATACAAAGTAATTATTTGTAGTAACTTTTTCTTTATTATATTGTGTCTCCTGCCCATTCTGTATTCTGTTGCTTTAAGTGAGCATTTTATATTATACCATTTAACCTCCTCTCTGAGTATATCAATTGTACTTAATTTTTTAGTGGTTCTACAAGAGTTTGTAATATGCATTTTAAACAAGTCCAAGTTTGGCTTAAATAACACTATGCCATTTCACATATAGCGCAGGTACTTAGAATATTGCCAAGTTCTCCTCTCCTCTTCTTATGACATTATTGTCACTTGTTTCATTATCCCTATGTTGTAATTATCTAAAACACTGTTACAATTAATTATAGTTTTATTTTATATCAATTAATCAGAAAAACAAAAGGTTTTACTTCTATTCTCTCTCACGTTCATCATGAATATCCAAGTTTCTGCAATTACTAAACCATCTTCCTTTTGTATGAAAAATTTCTTTTAACATTTTATGAGGGGCAAATGTGGTAATGGAGCCCTTCAGTTTTGCTTGTCTGAGAAAGTATTTCTTCTTCAATTTAAAAGGACAATTTCTCTGGATATAGAACTCAAGGTTGGTGGGTACATTGTTTGTTTTGTTTTTTTCCTTCCAACATTTTAAATACTAACATTTCACTCCACCTACATGGTTTCTGATGAGAAGTTCACTGCAATTCTTATTCTTGTTCCTCTATAGATCAACCACAACTAATGGCTACCTTCCAAGATTTTCTCTGTTTTCTGGACTGTGGATATCATACATCAAGGAATAGAGTTTCAGGTATTTATGCTGCATGGTGTTCACTGAGCCTCATGGATCTGAGGTTTTGGAAAATTAAATCATTGTTACTTCAAACATTTCTTCTGTTCCATTCTTCCTTTTTGCCTCCTTCCGATCTTCCAATTAAATGTGTGGTTCACCTTTTGAAATCGTGCTAAAGTTCTTTGATGCTTTGTTTTTTGGTTTGGGGTTTTGCTTTGGTTTGGTTTTCTTTTTCTTTTCTCTGCTACCATTAATCTTTGCATTTCAGTTTAGGAAGTTTCTATTGGTCTATCATCAAACTTACTGAGGCTTTTCTCATCCAGTTCCAGTCTCTTCACTTGTTACTGTACTTATGATATCTATCACTTCCTTTTGATGCTTTCTTCAATTCTATATCTCTTTACTTATCTTGCCTATCCCTGTTCTTGCATGTTGTCTAGTTTTTCTATTAGAGCTCTTAATAGAAAAAGCATAGTTATTTTAAGTTGTCTGTCTGAAAATTCTAAAATCTGTATCATACCTGAATTGAGTTCTGATGTTTGTCTTTTCAGACTATATTTTTCCTGTATTTTATAACATCTTGTAATTTTTTATTGAAAGTTAAAGATGATGTACTGGATAATAGGGACTGAGGTAAAGGATTTTGTGTGAGGTTTTATGTTACTGTGGCTAGGAGTTTTGCTGATTAATGTTTGCCATAGATGTGAATGGCAGAGCCTTTAAATTCTTGTAGTGTCCATTCATAGTGCTGGTTCCTCTGGGCTTGCGGCTTGATATAATCATAGCCATCTTGAAACAGGGCACCTATGATGACCTAGAAGACCTGGGCCTGAAGTCCTAACAATGAAATAAGCAAAACCCTACAGTAGATAGTTAGGCCTATGGTACTAGTAGTGGGGATATTAATATTCCCTCTTGGATTATTGGGAAGGAGGGTCAGGAGACTTTTGGAGACCCCCACAAGACCCTCTTCTGAGGTGCCAGTCACTACTCTCTCCTGCCACACCTACACCTGATGCTAAACTATATAACAGCTGAATGACTGGGTGGGGCAGGGGACTCTTCTGGGGTGCATGAGGCTACTGGGGAGTCACACTTGCTTCTGTAAATAACCCCAATGCTGGGAGGAAGAATGAGAATTGTTTCTATAAATAAGTCCAATGCTGGGACTTCTATGGAAGTCCTTGGTGGGAACTCCTTGGAGGGATTCTTCCTGTGGTGTAGCTCTTTGTAAATGCTGACTGGGAGTCACCCACATCCCTGTAAGTAACTACAATAAACTCATTGGTTCAACACGTTTAACTTGATGTAATCATCTCCTTGGTCTGTCTGCACCCCCACTATCTGGCATGAATGGATGTTCCTTTTACCTCCCCTCAGGAAGAGTAGTTCACACAACACCCTTTTTTCTTTCCCTCATTGTCTTTGGGCTTTCTTAAGAACCTCGCCTTGGATAGTGTCTGCATTCTGCAGTTCTTTCAGCTGTAACCCATTGTTACTATATGGAAGCCCTTTGGTGGTGGTGGTGGTGGTGGTGGTAAGGAATGAGGAAGGGAAGCACTCTCTACTCTTATCATTAAATCTTTTGATGGCTGTTATGACACTGTGACTCTTTTAAATGTCTGTTAGCCTCCTCCACCTTACATAGCAGAGAAAACTAGAGAAGGCCTGAGTCAGAGAAATATACTTTCCGCAAGTAGAATAAGATTCTTATAAAGATTTTTCCATTGAAGAGCAGGACTTTGTCGAGGTTTAAATATGAATGTCTGCCACAGGCTCGTGTGTTGGGATCTTGGTCTCCGATTGGTGGTATTATTTTAGAAGGTTCTGAAAACTTTAGGAGGTGGAACCTAGCAAGAGGAAGTAGGTCACTGGGGGCAGGTCCTTGCGGGTATCTTCCTGCCTCTCTCTTTGCTGCCTTTCTACCATGATGTGAGTAGCTTTCAGCACATGTTCCTGCACCCATGATGTTCTACCTAACCACAGGCCCAGAGACAACGGAGCAAGGATTAGGGACTGAAATCTCTGAAACTGTGAGCTAAAACAATCTTCCCTCCTTTAAGTTGTTTATGTAAAGTATTTCATTGCAGCAATACAAAGTCTGACTTCTTGTTGTTGTTATGTGCCATCTAGTTAGGTACAACTCACAGTGACCCTCATAGGGCTTTTCAATGGTTGATTGTTTCGGGATTGCCTCAGGAGTGGATTGCCACATCCTTCTCCCATATTTCTGGTGCTGGGAATCTAACTCAGGACCTCAGAGACTGCAGAGCAGTGCTCTACCAACTGCGCTAAATCCCCAAAAGTCTGACTAATAGATCTTTATTAAAGAGCACACCCTGAGAGCATTTCAGTGGTCATTTTCTGCTGCCCCCATCACCAGAGCTAGCAAAGGCTCTTTTTTGGATTTTCACTGTAAAAACATGGTAGGTCCTGTAGGTAAAATCCATGTAAGTATGAGACTTCCTTTAGCTGCTGTGCCCAGGAATTTCTCACCTTAAGCTACTCAACACACAGCCGCTAGCAATTCATCAAAACTAATACTTAAGTGGTCCCTCCAGATTATGGTTGCAGGAAAGCAAATCTTAGCTATGCCTGTCTGAATTCACCTGTTTCTTCAAATTATTTTGGTGTGTGTGGGGGGGTGGCCTTGTGACTAATGATGAGTCTACAAAAAAGTCATCTATTTTCAGTCTGTTCTACTTTTTTATTGTTAAAGGTAGAAATGGTGATTTCTAAGGTCCGTACCTGTTGGAATTTCTTATACTGTCATTTTGCACTCATATTTCTAATATTTATTTTTATAGAAACAGAAATGTTTGCCTGGAAAAGTTTCTACTGAGAATTCTTGACCAGCTTAGCGTAGTACCAGATATTCTGCAAGATAAATTAATTCACTCATCCAACAAATATTTATTAAACACTTATTATGGTGTTAGGACATCGGCTAGATAGCAGGGATATAGTGATAAAGAAGACAGACATGGTCTCTGCCCTCATAGAACTAATATTCTAGTGAGGGAGACAGAGGAAAGACATACACAGGAAAACAGTAATTTCAGTCTTTAAGAAGTTCACCAGAGTGACAAGACAAAATGTAATAATCATAAAGAACATATATGTGTGGGTACACTAGTGTAAGATGGTTCAGCAAAAAGAAAGAATGATATGGGTCTGACTATTCTGGGACTTGGAAAGAAGTTAGAAAACAAGCAGTGTGAAGGTTGTAAATATCTTTGATAAAAGGCACAGCAATGGTAAAGATTCAGAGGCAAGAATGAGAAAGATGAATTCCATTACAGCCAATTCACCTTAGCTGCTCTACAGGTTTCACTGCAGAAAGAGTGGAAAAGTTGGCTGAAGCCAGCATCAGACATGTGTTGTTCAACAAGAACTATGAAGATCTTATCAAAACATTACTCAATGGAGAGAATGGGATAAGTACTGAACTAGCATTCATGAGGACACCTACCCCTTCCCACTAACTAGTATGGGTCCTTGGGTAAAATCATATAACTTGGACTTTCTATCTTCATCTTTAGTAAAAGAAATGTTGAATTGCTCTTCCCAATCAATCGCCCTAAGGACCTCCGTAAAAATCTCCTCTACAACATTCCAAATAGGTAAGGATCCATTTTTGCATGGATCTTTTGAATGACAAGAAGCTTTGAGGAAGCCAGTTTAGCAAAGTAGGCACTGAGCAATTAAAATGGATAGTGTGCTTTTGGTCATAGTGAGCTGAAATATGTCTTTTTAGAATTCACTCCATTTAAAGTTTATAAGAACAACTCTGTCCAACAGAACTTTCTACGGTGACAAAATATTACATATCTGTGCTGTCCAGTGCAGTAGGCACTAGCCACATGTGTCCACTGAGCACCTGAACTGTGCTTTGTGCAAATAGAGAACTGGATCCTTATTTTTATTTAATTTTACTTGAATGGCCACATGTAGCCAGGGGTTACATTATTGGACTGCCTAGCTCTAAAACAACCCAGCATAAACATTCCTTCCCCATAACAGCTTCTCAGATATATGACAGCTCATTATTGGCCTGTCTTCCTTTTCTTTTTCTAGCTAACCACCATGCTGAGATGCTCTAACCATTGTTCACATGGCATATTTTGTAGCCCCCATGTTCTTATTGACACATTCTCATTCATTCACACTTAGCTGAGGTCCACAGATGGATCCCAAAAACCATGAAACCCTTGAACTTTTACGCAAATCTGTTGTGTACATATGCACATTTTTGAGGGGAAAGCTTTCATGACTTCCTTCAGATTCTCAAAGGAATCTGTAACCTCCAAATGGGGCTGGGGTGGGAGGGGAAGATAAAAGAAAATAGAACACAATAGTAGTATTAAAGTTAGCTCTGAAATATCACGTAACAAATGAGAGGCTGGGATGAAAGCAGATCCCAGGACTCCTAGTGCATCATCTGGTTTTTTTCAATACCACCTATGCATTTTCACACAGAAGTTGCTTCAATTTTTTTATAAAAGATGGCCATCATTCTTTTTCTATACACATAGCATTTTTCTCAATGTCATATAGTTTTTTCCAAAACACCCACAGTTGGAAATTATTAAATGTGTGTGTGTGTGTGTGTGTGCACGTGCACGCACATAAAGCACTTCTTAACACCAAAAAATATTTGTATACACTATGTAGGTCATTCAGGGGCTTAGGGTCTTCCTCCCCCCTAAATTCTTCCTCCTTTGACATGACAACTGAAAAGGAAAATAAAAAGAAAAATGCACTTCAAAACACTCCTTTCAGACTGTTAAAGCTATTTGTAATTCCCTTGGTTCAGATCCTGCTGTCTCCACATAGAAGGGGATATTTTGAAAAGAATTCTGAATGAGTTCATCTTACCAAATCAAAGAACCTATGGGCTGTCAAGTAATCTGATCTCTGTTGGCCTACATCAAAACATCACAGCTCTGCCAGTGTTTATCCTATTTTTAAAGAACTCCAGGAAGGATAATTCTGTTACCTTGAATGGCAATTTATTCCAATGCCACTCAATAAAAGATCAAGTATAATCTAACACTAAAGTAATTTTGTAGACACTATATTGCCTTTTCCAGGAATACATATCAAGTAAAAGTGCCTCCACTACTTGATATTTGTGGCTTCTTTTTAGTAGCATCCTAATGTAATTTAAGCATTAAAATTGCATGAGAAGACCCTTTGGCATATTGAATATTCAATTCTTGAGTCTTCCTAGATTTTTCAAGATTTGAAAGCAGTTTTTTTCTTTTTTCTGTTCATTTCTTTTCGTTTTTACTATTAAATATCAGTTGGAATGCCTACAATATAAAAATTCTAAACAAACAAAGAATACTCCATCTTGACATTAGACCAAATCTATAAAGTTACTCTTTATAACAACTGACCAGAACATAAGGCACATAAAATTTGAATCTCTCTCCTTGTAATTAGGTCTTTCTGGACAAACTTTAGAAGATTTATTTTTGGTTTCCCACTTCTTTTTTTGTTTTCCAATACTTGAGGGTTGAACCCAGATCTCTGTACGTGATGCTAGGCAAGCACTCTACTACTAAGCCAAACCTAAAACCCCTTTTTTATTTTTATTTGAGACAGGGTCTCATTAAGTTGTGCAGGCTGCCTCTGGCTTCAAATTTGCAATCCTCCTACCTCAACTGCCTGAGTTACTGGGATTACAAGTGTGCACCATAGCACTTGGCCTTGGCTTCCCACTACTAAAGAAATAAGTCACCATGGCACATGATCAAAAGTCCCTCTAAGTCATTATCCCTATCATGAGTAGCAGAACCTGGAGTCTGACCAGAGTTGGCTTCTAAAAACTCTGCTAGACTGCCTTGGAATCCCCCATTCAGCTATCTATGTAACTATTAAAGAACAAAGAGTGCAGTCCCTTCCAATCCCCTACAACATTGCCTCACTGGTCCACATCCCTATCATCTGCCACCGTATTAGTAGAATACTTGCCACCCATTACCCTGTTCTATCCCTCACTTCTTCTATTCTCAACCCAACAGCCAAAGGGATACTTTGAAAACATAAGTCAGATCCTGGTACTCCTTAACATAATCCAAATGCTTCCAACCTCACAGGAAAAAAAAAGCTCAGATCTCTATATGGCCCCAATGCTACCTGATTCCTTCAGGTGAACACCATTCTTTAGGTGAACGCCATCTTCTTCATGGAAAGAGCCATCTAAAGTCTCAATCCCTCTGTGTGTGGCTGTGTACACCTGTAATCCTAGCACTTAGGAGGCTGAAGCAAGAAGATCATGAATTTCAGACCAGCCTGGGTAACAATGTGAGAGATCAACTCAAAAGAGCGACAAACAGATAGATAGATAGATAGATAGATAGATAGATAGATAGATAGATAGATAGATAATCAATCCCTACTCCAGACCTCACACATTTTTTACCTTCTCACTGGCTGTATTTTTTTTCTCCTTATACTATAGGCTTAACTTATATCTACTATTTTTTTTCAGTTATTTTTCTAATATTTCCCTTAACTAAAATATAAGATTCATGAAAATGGGGATTTGAATATCCAGAGCACTGTTTAGCACTCAGTAAGCAGTTGGTTGTTGTTGTTAGGTGCCTCCAGTTGTGTCCAACTCATAGCAACCCTTACAGGGTTTTCAATGGCTGATATTTTCCGGATTGCCTCGGGAGTGGATTGCCATGTCCTTCTCCCATTTTTTGTTGTGCTGGAAATTGAACTCAGGACCTCAGAAACTATAAAGTAGCACTTTACTAACTGAGCTAAATCCCGGCCCCAAGCAGTTGGTACATAAACTTAATGAACACAAGCCCATATAAAAGGTGAACTAGAAAGTAAGATAAAAATGACCATGACTTTGACATTGTATAAATTAGAATTCTCATTTAAATACTATTATTATGCTTCAGCATTTTGGTTTCTTGTTTATTTGTTTGTTTTTTGAGAGAGGATCTCACAATATAGCCCAAGCTGGCATAAAATTCTTGATCCTCCTGCCTCAGCCTCTCTAGTGCTGAAATTACAGAAATGCAGTACCATGCCAGCTTTCCATTAGCATTTTAAAAAATAGAAATATAATTATTATAAAAATAATTAAAAAACTCATTCTAAAAAAATCAAAATGAAGTCTTAGTAGGGTATCTATACATAATAAGCACACAAATATTTGCTATTACTGATTTTTACTGCATACTTTACTTAGGACAAATTCTTGGAAGTACAATTGCTGGTCATAGACACAGATATATATATATATTAAGTGCCTAATAAAGATTAAACTTCAGTGCCCTGCATTTGCTATAATTTCTTCCACATGAGAGAGATCCTCAAAATGTGTTTAGTGACCATATGTTTTTGTAAAATTTGTAAAAATAAGATGTTTTAACTGCATCAGTTATTATTGCTGTTGCCTTCCATGCCAATTTTCCTTCCACCAAACCTCCTAATACTGGGTGGCACTAAAGTAGCCATAGGCATTTTTGGGATCTGGTAGAGCAAACTGAATTGGAAATTAAATTTTAGTTTGGTTTAGTGCCTCTTATACAAAGGCTTTGTGATCATTTCCATGGATAGCTATTAATAGTTGTTTCAGAGTAGAAATATCCAGGAATATTCCCATCAACCCAAATCACTCTGCAGGGCTAGAGGTCATATCACAATAAGAATACCTCTTGCCAAGGCTGCCATCAGAAATGTGTGGTTAGTGAAGGAGAAACAATATTTGAAATGGACACAGCCAGCAGTTAGTATGGGAAAATACTCTTTCAGTGATCAGGTAACCAAAATTGTAAGCAAAAGATCTAGTTCCCATCTGTGATTAGATTAAATGGAAGTTCTCTCCTGTCAGAAATACAGTATATGCAATTACAAATTCAAAAAACTTATAGCAGTGCTAAAAACAGCAAGTATGGATGCACATGAATTTTCAAGTATTATGTACCTGAACTATTAACAATAGGAAGATTGCCTTCCTTATATCTTTGTAGGAAAACACTGCAAAACTATTGTCACATGAAAGGGCAATCAAAGGGTAAACAAAATGATGTAAGAAATAAAGTACTATAGAGGGATGTCAGGAAGTTAATTGCTAAAAGTATTAATAAACACAATATATTCATTCTGTTGAAGAGCAAAAAACAGAGAACAGAGGATACTCCAGTGATCAAAGAGAAACACAACAGAGGTTTGGACCAGGGCTCTAGAAGCAGAGGTGGCACAAAATTACAAATATGCGTTAGTCTTTAGCAGGCAACAGACTGATATGAATGATAGATTTTGAGACACTCATAACACAGCTGTTAAAAGCCATGCCCTGGAGTCAGAATGGCTCAAGTTTGCCACTTAATGAATTTTATAATGTTTATGGTAACTTCATAAAAATTTGTTGTTGTTGTTGTTTTTCTTATTCAAACTATTTACTTCCATCTTAGTTTTGTATTTATAACTTTGGAATCATCTCTTAAAAAAACCTCACCTTCCTCAAATGCAAAAGGTACAGGCTTCACTAGCCCTGTATCTGCCTATGGTCATAGAGTATGTACATTTTAAATTTTGAAGCCGATTGCTTAATTTCCCAGAGCAAAGACTATACTGACTGGCATTCCTGATTTTCATGAAGCTTCATCAACATTAGCTGTTATCATTTTTCTTGATTAGGCCAGTATGACAGATAAAATTTTAATTTGTGAATCTTTGAGTACCACTGATGCCAAACATTTTCACATATGTATTGGCCAATTTTATATCTTTCTTTGTAGACTGTTAGGCCTAATCCTTTAGGAGTTTTCTATTAGAAAGTTGGTTTTTATCACCTGACGGCAAATAAATAAATATATAATGTGTGTCAAATATTGTTACTGTTATTGAGTATGTATTTACACCACTTATCTTACACATATATCTTCATCTAAACATTTTACCTTTAAATAACTTGTTTCCCCAACTAGAGAATAAGGTGCTACTGGAGAGAAAATGTGACATATCTTGTCATATTTTATACTTTATATCCCTCACTTAGTACTGAAAGAGTATTTTAAGTAAGTGATAATTAAAATAAAAGTTAAACTCCTCATATTACCACCACTACCATCATTTCTCCTATAGTCTGAACAACTAAAGACATTCAATCAACTGGACTTAAATTCAAATGGCCAACTAGAAGGGTAATCTGTCTGGTCAAAAAAATATTCCATCATCTTGCTTTTGAGTGATTATTTCGATTCATGTCTTCTAATATCATATTTCCACTTATCCCTACTCTTCTTAGACTCTTTTATACCATCTCCACATCCTCTTAGTCTTTTTCTTTGTCCAATCCTTAGATTTCTAAAACTTACAAGCATGTATATTGAAGTTTATGAACTGCCAAGGCAATGAGAAATCTGAGAAATAAATTCTATGTTCTGAAGTGAAAATAAATTGTAGCTAATTCTACAAAGGTCCCTATAGAGACCTTTGAGTACACCGACATGATTGCAAAACTACAATTTCAGAAACATAAGCAGGCTGCTAATTACAAGCAACATCAATGGACAACTACCAGAGAAACATTCGTAAATTTTGGAGCAATTATGAAAAAAGAAAAAATATGTAAACATTAACATACCCAAATCTGCCATGATTGACATCAGGTCATATTTTCATAAAGATATATCAGTAACCTTACAAAATTTCTTCAGGACAAATTATCTTAAGAAAAATTCAGAATGCCCATTAAGTTCTATAATATAACTTTTAACTTTTTTTTTTTTTTTTGCAGTACTGGGAGTTGAACCCAGGGCCTTGCACTTGCATGCTCTGCAAGTGCTGGACCACTGAACTGCGCCCCCAACCCATTTCTTTTTTTTACTTTTTGAGACAGGGTCTTGCTAAGTTTCGCAGACTGCCTCTGGTCTTGAACTTGCGATCCTCCTGCCTCCACCTCCCAAACTGCTGGGATAACAGGCATGCACCACCCCGCCTGGCCCACCTTTTTAACTTTTTTAAGAGTAACATAAAGTAACAGAAAAGTACACAAATGATTAAGAATACAGCTTTATAAATTTTCACAAAATGGATACCTGCAAATCAATAGCTCCCAGACAATGAAACTGCAAAGTGCCCATTGTGGCCCCACCAACTTGTTATCTCTCCTTGTTATTACTTGAATCTATAACATCCCCTAAAGGTACATGTTTGAATGCTTAGTCCCTATATGGCGTCAATGTTTGCTGAGGCTGTGGAATGTTGGGAAGTGGGAAAGTAGATCACCTGGGGCTCGCCTTTGGATGTTCTGTGCAGGTCATGGGTTCTGGTTGCTCTCCCTCCTCCTGATCTGTTGGAGTCCTCTGCCACATGCCTGGCCACTAGCTGCTCTTCCATACCTCTCTGCCACTATAGACTGAACTCCACTGAACTATGAGCTCAAATAAATCTTTCCTCCACTAAGTTGTTTCATTCAGGTATTTTGTCACTGCAACACATAAACTAACACAAAAAATTGGTACCAGGAGTGGGGTTGTTCCTGTGCCAAAACCTGACCACGTGGTGTTCTTAGGCCTTTGAACTTGTTTATGGAAGGTGTTCTGAAAAGTTTGGAGATGTGGGCAAGAGAAACTCTTGGATGCTGTAAGCACAGCTTGAGGGGAAGTTCTGGTGAGAGTTCAGAAGTCTGGAACACAAAGACGAATGGGGACAATAAGGAAGGGACTCACAGAGTCTCAGAGGGAAATGAGGACAACATTGGGAACTGGACTAGGGGGCATTCATATTGCATTCTGGAAAAGAGTTTGTCTGCAATTTGTCTATGTCCTAAAGATTTGAGGAAGGGTAATTTCAAAAGTGGGGCTGGGGTTTAGCTTAGTTGGTAGAGCACTACTCCACACTCTCTGAAGACACAGGTTTGATCCCCAGCACTGAAAAATTGGGAGGATATGGCAATCCACCCCCAAAGCAACTCTGAAAGAATCAGCTTCTGAAAACCCTATGAGGATCGCTATGAGTTGGACCCAACTGGATGGCACCTAACAACAACAACAACTTCAAAAGTAATGGACTAATTAACTTGAGAGGAAATATCAAGACAGCATAATATTGAGGGTGTGTGTTGGTTATTACTGGTTGCTTTTAGTCAGATTTATAACGAAAAAAAGGATCAAAAGGCAGAATAAAAAGATTTGAAAAATAAGCAGTCTGGTGAGAAAAAATGTATAGGTTTAAGCTTGAAGACAAATTCAAACAAGAAGAGGAGAAAGTAATTGGTGAAGAGGTAAATGCCATTAAAGAGAAGCCAAGGACTTTGTGCTGGAATAATAAGAATGCCATGGAAGCAAAGGAGGAGTTGGCCAGACCTTTCCCATGGAAGTACCCATGATGTGAAATGGTATACCCAGTTGAAAGCCTTTCCTTTGAAAAGAGAGTGTCTGAAAAATAAGTGCCTGTTGGGCACCCTGCTGGAAAATGGCAACCCAGGGAAGTAGTTTCCTGGCTTAGGCACATGGAGGCTGCTGCAGCCAAAGACCAAAAAAGTTCAGCTACTGCTTGAGCTAGTAGCAGACCTTAGATCATCCACATAGTACTGGTTTTTCAGGCATAGCCTGTGAGGCCAGACAATATGTCCCAGGGTCAGATTCCAGGAGAGAGTCCCTAAAGGGTTGGCTCATGAGGCTTTCTGGGTGGAGTCTAAGCTACAATGGAGATGCCAGGATGTTGGAGATGCCAGCAATGTGAGACTTCTGCTGAGGAAGGCTACCAGCAACAAGTGGAGCTAGCCTAAGAGGGCCATGCTTGCTGCAAACAGCAAAGCCACAGGAGCAGACCTATCCCAGCCTGTTCTAGCCAAATGATGCCACCACATGTTCTAGATGCCAGATATGAAACTACACAGTTGTGTGCTCTGCTGGATTTTGGTCTTGGTTTGGACCTATTCTTATGCCCCTATTCCTCCCTTTTGGAATGGGAATGCTTATTCTGTGCCATTGTATACTAGACATAACTTGCTTTTTGATTTACAGGGCCTGGCAGCTAAGAATTTGTTTGAGTCTCAGTAAAGACTTTGGACTTGGACTTTTGAGCAAGGTTGGGACTGATAAGACTTTGGAGACTCTTGAAGTTGGACTGAATGCATTTGGCATTAGGAGATGGCCATGAAGCTGTAGGGGCCAGAGGCAGAGTATTATTGTTTGAATCTAAAATGCTCCCCAAACGTGTGTTTGAATGCTTAGTCCCTTGTTGTTGTTGTTGTTGCTGTTAGGTGCCATAGAGTCGGTATCTGACTCATAGTGACCCTCTGTACAACAGGGGAAACACTATTGTCAGTGCTTCTCTGCTGTTCATAGGGTTTTCAATGGCAGATTGATTTTTGGGAGGGGGTTGCCAGGTCCTTCTCCCAAGCCTACAGCTTTTGGTGTTGCCAGGCGGTCTCCCACCCAGGTACTAACCAGGCCCGACCCTGCTTAGCTTCCAAGATCTGACGGGATCAGATGCCACAGGGTTATGGCTGCAGGCCTTAGTCCCTAGTTGGTAGCAATGTTTGTGGAGGCTCTGGAACTTTTGGAGGTGGGACCTAGCTTGTGGAAGTAGATCATTGGGGATGGGCATTTGGAGGTTTAATGCACACCCCTGGTTTTGTTTGCTCTCACTGCTCCTGATCTGCCATGATGTAAAGTCTGCTGCCCAGGCCCTGCTGCCAGTTGCTCTGCCATGCCTCCCTGCCACTATGAACTGAACCCCTCTGAATCATGAGTTAAAAACAAATCTTTCCGCCCCAAGATGTTTTAGTTAGGTGTTTTACCAAAGCAATGCACAAGGTAAATAACACTCCTCAACATACATCCCTAGTCTGACTTTTAACAGTATAGATTAGTTTTGGACATTTTTTAACTTATGTAAATGGGAATCATACAACATATACTTTCTTTGTATCTGGCTTCTTTCTCTAGTAATTAGGTTGTTGTGTATGACAATAATAGCTCATACAGCCAAGTTTTGTAATATTTCTGTAAAGAATGCCTTCCTTCAGTCACTCTAGTTAGTTGCAAAGTTGGACTCTTCTTCCCATGAAGTTTTACATTTAAAACTTTCAGTCCAAATCCAGAAAACATTTCAATAACAATTAACTCACAGATTCAACCCTGGTGATTTTTAGAATGACTTCTTGAGAAAGTGCATATTCACACATATGAGCAAGGAATTCTCCTTCATTACACTGATAAAAAACTAAAATTTTTGAAAGTTTGAGTTAAAAGCACTTTTACAGAAATAAATTGTAAGCAGTTTGAATTATGTTGTTATTAGGTGCCTTTGAGTTGCATGTGACTCAGCGACTCTCACAGGATCTTCTCTCTCTCTCTCTCTCTCTCTCTCTCTCTCTGTCTCTGTCTCTCTTTTCAGTACTGGTGTTTGAACTCAGGGCCTCGTGCTTGCATGCTTTGCAAGTGCTGTATGACTGGGCTGTACCCTCAGCCCATTTTTTTTACTTTTTGAGACTCGCTAAGGGTCTCACTAAGTTACGCAGACTGCCTCTGGTCTCAAACTTGTGATCCTACTGCCTCTGCCTCCTGAGTCACTGGGATTACAGGCATGCACCACTGCACCCAGCTCTCACAGGATTTTCAATGGTTGATTGGAGATTGCCTCAGGAGTAGATTGCCATACCCTTCTCTCTTTGTGGTGCTGGGGATCAAACATGGGTCCTCCAAGAGTGTGGAGCAGCGCTCCACCAACTGAGCTAAACCCCTGCCCCATAGTTTGAATTGTAGATCAATTTATGTATATCAAATCAAAAGTATATAACTGCTAGGTGCAATGGCACACACCTGTGATCCCAGTGGCTCAAGAAACCAAGACAGGAAGATCTGAAGTTTGAGGCCAGAGGCAGCCTGCATAACTTAATGAGACACTGTCTCAAGATTAAAAGTAAAATTGGGGCTGGGTATAGCTCAATGGTAGAGCATTTATGCAAGGTATGTGTAAGGCCCTGGGGCCCTAGATTCAACCCTCAGTATGAAGGAAGGAAAAAAGGAAGGAAGGAAGGGAGGGAGGGAAGGAGGGAGGGAGGGAAGCACCAAGCACGTAACTTTTATAGTTTGGGCTATGTGATTTGAGATGACCATTTTCTCTGCCCCTCAAGCTGTGTAATTGTTAACAGCTCCAGTCTTCCTCAAACTGCCCATTTTTCCCAAGAAGAAAATGCTACTATATAGGTGATAGTGCTTCATGCCCTATACATCAACATTCCTTTCTTTCACCTGTCTCAAACTAGCTATTTTCTGTTTTCCCACAAACATTGTTACTAGACTACAGCCAAAAAAAAGCATTAACTTCAAAAGCTAAGACAAAAAGCAAACAAAAATAACTAAAGAAAACTCACTCTATTTTTTAAAAAGTACTGCATTTCTACCAGATTGCTCATTTTTCTCTTGTGCAATGACATTTTCATTTTCTTTTACTCGATCTGACTTCTAACAAAGTTCATTTTTAAATTATAGGCAGCTAAGCCTTTGAAAATTTTATCTGCAGCTCTCAGGATCCGTGGGGACAAATGACAAAGTGGTAGACCATGACACAGCCCCAAATCAAGCCGGCAGAAGCTGGCCAAGCTCTGCCTTCAGCAGCATGCTAGGTCAGTGGCTTTACACCATCTGGGTTCCTCCCCCAAGTTATATGATTTACTAAACCTGCTGGGATCCCATGTGTGACTCCTCCCAAGGAATTAAACAGAAAATACATTACTCTCCCTCTATGGCAATAAATTTAAATCATTTCGATCCCCATGATTCCATTTGAGGATTCATACAACATCCTCAAGCCACAAAATTGCTATTAAACAACAATAGCAAAGAAAACAAAAGAGCCACTTGTCATTTTGCTGATACCGTTACCACTAGAAAATTCTGAAACTGTTTTTACTCTCATGTGAATTCAGGTATTTTGGAAGATGGGGGGAAAAAAAAAAAAAAAAAAACTCAGTGATTGGACCTAAGAGTGAAAGTGACTCAGCAACCTAGTTTATGCGGCAATCACCCACACCAGCCACCACCAAAAAGAAGTTAGGAAAAAAGAAGTTAGAGCTCTCTGGCTTCTGTCTATGAACTCATCAAAACATCTTTCAGCCCCTCCTACATCTCCATACCTTAGTTTTGGCAAACGTTGTGTTATTAGTTGAATTATGACCCTACAAAAGTCATGTACCTGTACCTGTAAGGTGAAAATGATCTTATTTGGAAATAGAGTCTTTGCAGATGCAATCAAATTAAGATGAAGTCATGAGGATGGGTCTTAATTCATTATGCCTACTATCCTTATAAGAGGAAAATGCTATATGAACATTTAGACACACAGGGAAAGTGCCATGCAATAGCTGAGACAGGGACTGGACATATGCAAGCCATTGTGGAGCAAGTCAGAGAATGCCAGGGATGGGTGACCAACACTAAAAGGTAGGAAGAGGTAAGGAAGGATTCTAGAGTCTCAGAGGGAGGATGGCTCTGCTGTCACCTTGACTGTTGACCTCTATCCTCCAGGACTGTGAATGAATAAAGTTCTGTTTTGAGCCACCTACTATTCAGTGTTTTGTTGTGGTAGCCCTAAGAAACACATACACACTGTGACGACTGTGTTAAGTAAGTACTGGCAAGTCTTCCACAGTACCCCTTCCTTTACAAGACTCCAGACTGTCAGATCAAAATAGTCTCTTCTAGTACCATTCACTAAATTTGTTGAGTTCCCAGTTATCTATGAAGAGGTGAAATGCTAAAATCAGTTAATCAATTTCCCCTTGCAAAAGTATTTTGTACTTCTATCTGAATACTGGTATCCTGGGAATTTAATCACACATTAAATGATGATAGCTAACATATGTTAGGTTTTACCTTGTACCAGACTCTCCTCTAAGAATTCATATGGGTTACCTCATTTAATTCTCACAACAACATATGAAATGTTATTATTGTCCTTATTATGTAAATGGGGGAAACTAAAATAAGAAGATTCTCACTTGATCAAGCTCACACAACAGAAACCAAGAGAACCACAATTTGATAATCGCAGGCAGTCTGACTCCAGAGCCTCTTTCCTCACTACTATGCCATACTGTCTTTATTACAAGTCTACACTGATGAAGTTCGGACTCTCCTTAACCATGTTAGTGTTTCTACTTCATGTCTTATGTCTTCCTCTGTGTTTCCTGATTTGTTCTCCCCTACTCCATTTTGGACATTGGCCAAATTATCACTAGGTGATATAAAGGGCCAATATATAGCAAGGTTGAGTCATTTAGGCAAATGTGCTGTTTCTGACTTTTCCTAGGGCAGAGAGGTTAAGTATGTTGATTTAAAAGACCTTCCATTCCAACTGAATGATGGTGAGCAGCACCCCTATTTATGTCAACCAAGCACTTAAGCAAAGAAGGTGACAATGTCAGCAAGTCTTCGTTTTAAATGCTTACTGTGCATAATCTCTTATCAGAAGTTGGCCATAAACTAGCGTGATTTTCCTCATGATCCATAAACTGGAAGTGATCCTTTACCCTAATTTGCCCTAACATTTAGTGCTTCTTATGATGTTTATAAGAAATTAACCTGTACTAGAATTATTTCTGTCCATGCTGTTATTTCCTTTTTTGCATTAAGTTCCTGAACATCAAAACTATATTTTACACCTCTCCCATAGCAACTTACTTATTGCCTTGCATGAAGCACATGCTCAAAATATTTGCTGAATGAAAACTGGATAAATATATAATGACTATAATATTAATCCGGGAGAAGGACCTGGCAACCCCCTCCCAAAAATCAATCTGCCATTGAAAACCCTATGAACAGCAGAGAAGCACTGACAATAGGGTTTCCCCTGTTGTACAGAGGGTCGCTGTGAGTCGGATACCGACTCAATGGCACCTAACAACAACAACAATAATATTAATCCAGTGGTTCTTCTGTAATAATAAGCTAAACTCAGTTGTTGTTGTTCAGAAATATTCAATCCCCAAAATTGGTCAATGTGGCTAAATTGAGACACAGTTCATGCTTCCACCATAGTAAATGCATTGCAGTGGTGACAATAAGACCTGTAACATTTTGCTTATACTCATGAATCCAAATGTAATGAGAAATGTTGACTTTTCAATATAAAAATTAATTAATAATGTAGATCACGTGGCAACATGTCATGTACTTTTCTGTAATTCATTCTGTATTTGAGGGTAGATTTTAATGTACAATTTAATGCATGTCATAATGCAATTTTATGACATGCATTTCATTGTACATTGCTCAGGCTTATTTCCTCCTTACCCTCTTGTGACCCCCCTCCATGTAATTCATCTCATAGAAAAAAATAAAAAGAAATATTCAATCAACATAAGATAATTTCACCTAAAGAACCAGTTCCTACCTACTACAAAACTATGGTAATGTAAAGTTGAGAAGCAGAAAAGAAAGTGTAGCTTTGCAGCAAGATCTTGACATGTATTTTATCAAACCCAAAGACAGGTCAAGACAATGAAAGTTATACTTAACAGGATAACAAAAACAAAAGTTTTTCAAAGCTAAAGGGAGCACATACCCTCTGATTGGTATAGGTGAACAGTAACAGCACAGTTGCGGAAGACTCAGCTTTACTGTGCTCAGCCCCATAACGTTTGCCTATATGGAGAGATGACCTACTGGAAAAGATGGCAATTTCTAAATAAGAAAATCAATTCCCTAGATGTTGTGTTTCTAGACTTTCATACTCTTAAAATTCATATGTCTGGGACACTGTGCATAATATTGAGGAAAATCACTCTGTTAACCTTGGGAAAACTGGATTCTAGTTTCAGTCCCACTATATATTAATAGAGGGCTGGGATTTAGCTCAGTTGGTAGAGCGCAGTGCTGCAGTCTCTGAGGTCCCGAGTTCAATTCCCAGTACCACAAAAATGGGAGAAGGACCTGGCAATCCACTCCCAAGGCAATCCTGAAACAGTCAGCCATTGAAAACCCTATGAGGGTCGCTATGAGTCAGATACCGACTTGACAGCACCTAACAACAACAACAACAACCATTGACTAAGTGCTTACAAAGCACACTTTAATGCTATATTATTTCATTTAATTTATATAGTGACTATGACTTTGTCGTAGAAACAGAAGAGGTCAAAAATATTACTTAACTCATTGAGCAAGTGTAAATCTAGGGCTTCAATTCAGTTCCTACTATCTCCAAACTCTGTACTCTTTACTCACGGTCTCTGATAACAGTAGCCAATTTCACTCCACTATTCATTGTCCTATTCTTTATGATTGTGTATGTGATGGTAACATATTAAAATATTCATCTTCTTAGACACCTGTAGTAGAAACCCTCTAATGACATTTGCTTCCAATGACCCTTACTTCTGGGTGTACATGCCCTCACATAACCCCACCCACTAAGTATGGCTAGATCCAGTGATGTATAAAAATCAGAATCATGCAAAAGTGTTGTGATCTCACTTTCAAAATTATGTTTCCATTTTGTTCTGCCTTCTTTTACTCTCTTGCTCACTCTGAGGGAAGCTAAGTACTGTGTTTTGACTTGCCCTATGGAGAAGCCCTCATGGCAAGTAACAGAAGAGCTCTGACCAACAGCCAGCAAGGAAATGAAGCTATCAGTCTAACAACCCAATGGGACCTGAATCCAACAAGCATGTGAGGGAGCTTAGAAGTGGATTCTCCTCTAGTCCAGTCTTCAGATGAAACTGCACCCCTCAGCTGAAACCTTGATCACCCTTTGTGAGAGACCTGGAGACAGAGGCACCAGCTAAGCCATCATTGGGTTTCTGACACATAGGGACTTTGTGAGAATAAATGTTAGTGGACTTAAAGTACTATAGTAGGATATTTTGTAATTCAGCAACAGATTACTAATATAATTCCTTTGAAATTAATGGGAACTATATGACTTATTAGCCTCTAGCCATAACCCTGTGCCATTCGATACCGTCTGATACCGGAAACTAAGCAGGGTAGGGCCTGGTTAGTACTTAGATGAGAGACTGCCCAGGAACACCAGATACTGTAGGCTTGGGAGAAGGACCCAGCAACCCTCTCCCAAAAATCAATCTGCCACTGAAAACCCTATGAATAGCAGAGAAGCACTGACAATAGTGTTTTTCCTGTTGTACCTAGGGTTGCTATGAGAAAAAATCCCCCAGAAATCTGAATTCCTTATGGCATCATACAGCAGCCATGCCAACCCTGGACTGCCTAACTCTTGACATTGCTACAAAATAAAAAGAAACCTTTGATTCTGTTATTTATAGCCAAGTGCAATTCTAATAAAGTTATTCCCTTTCTAGCTTTGTCTGGAGTGTCAGTTTTCCCTGTAAAATAGGAAGTAATTGAGATATGTTGAAATGGTTTGTTCTTCTAAAATGCAATATAAACAGAAGACTTTATTGTTATTTTTAAGAACTCAAGATATTGTCAACATTTAATAACAAGATCACATGTAGTATTATTGACAATGAATGGACAAGTTTAAATAATTTTGATCCTCAGCAATACTTTTAAAAAACAACTTACCAATAAATTTTTAAAAACCAATATATAATATTTGTAGGCCATTATTTTAATAATTGTATCAAACAAAGCTTGTTTATTTACTGTAACTCAACAATAAAACCAATATAATGTTTTAAAACTTTTCCCTATGCTATATACGGATTTGATGGAGTTGTGTTTGTTTTCAAAATAATTCCCCAAATCTGAAATATAAGCCCACTAAATATCAGGTTGAATTCAGTATATCTACACTTCATCAGCCAGTAGCATCTGTGTAACCTACAGGGTATTGTGCATGCTGTGATTAAGCAATATTACCCCTGGCTGCTGCTATTGAGGGTATACTTAATAGTGTTGCCTAGGAAGTATCACGGTGTCTGTTTTTGCACAATGGTGTATCTACTTCCAAATCAGACTCAAAGCAGGAAGTACTTCTTCCCACCAGAGATTTAAAGCTTCCCTCCTATCTTCACAGCACACAGAAGACAGTGATTATAGCAAAGATAACACAGATGAGGGTGTTCTGGTTAGAGATACAGCATTACGTGACCACAGCCAGCAATTTGCAGAAAAAACTCAAGGAGCAAAGCCACAGTTAGAAATCCATAGATAAATCAAGCCTCCAGTCTCTACTTCAAAATAAGGAAAGAATAAGATATAGTTATAATGAGCCTATGGCAAAACTTAGACATCATCACTGCTGCAACACCACCAAGAGGATTGAGTCTAATCCAGAATTTCCACATCCCCAGTGTATAAAGACTGTTGTCAGAGCATGTTACTGAGGAGAAACCCCGGTTTTATCATCTGTAAGAATGTTAGAAATCTATGACATAATAATTTCAGATTCAATTGTTCTTGACAAATCCTTGGATTTTTTTCATAAAGCATCAGAGTTCTACATTTACTATTTACTATGTGCAAAGTATTGTTCTAAGTGCTTTACATGTACTAATTCACTTAACCTTCACAACTCTATGAGTTAAATGTATTAGTGCTCTCCCCATAGATGAAGAAACTAACCTGCCCATAAACTAGGGGATAGTGTTGCATAGACAATCTCTGCTAATCACTACTCTTAAAAGCTCATCCAAATGCTATTATCTGTTGACAAGAACCCATAGACTCTATCTGGTTATTGGAGTCAAAATATTGTTCTTTAGTGTAGACAAACTAAATAAGCAGCTCCTCATATAAATTTGATTTATAAGGTATATTTGTATTGGAGTTTGCTAGCAATTTATTCTAGTTATCTTCTGCTGTGAAAGGATACTATCCCAAGCTTAGTGGTTGAAAACCCCCAAATCATTTTACTCTGCTCATGGGTCTGCAATCTGAGCAGAGCTCCTGCCTGTTTTCCACATATTGTTAGCTGGGATGGCTGAAAAATTGGGGAAGGGCGTGTGCTCTATGCCTGAGGGCTAGAAGCATCAGAAAGCTCACCTACTCACTGAGTTGATGCTAGCTGTCAGGTGGGACCGTAGTTAGGGCAGCCAGGGAGTATACCTGCATGTTTCCTCATAGCATGCTGGCTAGTATCCAAGAGCAAGCAACCCAAAAGAATAAGGCGGAAGTACATGACATTTTTATGACTTAGCTTCAGAAGTCAAATGTATCCCTTCCAACTATTGGTCAAACAGTCCAGGTTCAAAGAGAAGAGACACAGACTCAACTAGTTAATGGAAAGAATGTCAATGTCATATTGCAAGAAGAGTTTGTGATTGAGATATATTGTCAGAGTCATGTCTGGAAGATATGTCATAAGACAATTAGAGCTTTTCAAAGTCTAATAGGTCTAACACAATAAATAGGGAATTAAGTGATGTCAATAATATCCTACTATAATTAACAAACTCATGAATTGTTTTAAAAATAAAAGTTATACTTTATAAATTTCTTCTACCACCATGGGGCTCCAAGACACTTCCATTTATAATCTTAATTCTATCTGACTCAATCTCATCTTCTTGAGGTTCAAATTTGAGGATTAATCATCCTTCTACTGGGAATAGTTAAGGAAATAAGGGATGATATCACTTAAAGATTAGATTTTTCCATCATCATGTTAAGGCGGAAAAATGAGCACTGCCACTCAAGCTTTAAAGACAAAATGCCACTTTCAGGAACACTGACTACATCTGAGACATTTCATCTTGCACCAAAAAAGCACTGTAAATCAAAATCTTGTTTCACTGTAGCCAGATGGCATGCCATTTGTAGACCCTTCACTGAGGACACTGGAAAACAACTCCATCACAGTAATTCCTGTGCCTCTGGTCATTAGTCAGCAACAGTTACTGATTTCTTTCTGATTACAAGTACTCAGTAATTTTTGTGTGTAAAATTCAGGGTTGTCATTTTATATGTGCTGCTTACCTGTTCTCTTTATCATCACTTTCACCTAGAGACACAGTTCTCCAGCTGAAATGCCCTTTCCCTAAACAAACTAAATCTTATATATTACTTAACCTAATCACAAATTGTGATTGCTATTTTCCTTTGAATACACACCCAAAATCCAAGCAAGTGATACATTTGTGTTGGTAAAAAATCTTGTCTGAAAATTATCTGGAGACATTTGGAATTCCAAGTGGAAATTCTGGGAAGCTCAGAGACTCCATGAGAAATCCAACAGAAAAGACACAGAAGCTTTACCTACTTAGTATCTGTTGGGCAAATAAAGGGTTCAATGAGTATTTGGGTTCTGGCTTATAGTAAACCTTAACAGGAGGCAAAAGAAAGCTAAAGTGAGCAATGTACAATGAAACGCATTGATGGAAATGTCATAATGAGACCCATTAAGTAGTACACTAAAAATTACTAATAAAAGTTAAAAAAATTAAAAGGTGAAATACATTAGAATAAAGCTGAATGCCTACATATTTCCAGGAAAGAATGAGGAATAAGAATGTAGAGAGAAGACTATCAAGGGAGCAGTTAGGGAGGAGAAAAATATAACACACTGTTTCTCCCACCAGAACAAAGGCACTGTGAAGACAAGGGTCACCGTTTGTTTTTTTCTGAAACCCCCCACACCTAGAACAGTGCCTAGCTGGTAGCAGACACTCAACTAGAATTAATTGAATGAATAAATTAATGATATTGATGAATGGTAATAATCCTCAAGACAAAACACAATGAAAGATGAAGATCCAGGCTTTTACTTTTACGATACTAGGTTCTATCTGTTAGACCTTTGCCTTTCTATCTACTTCCAATCTACCTATTCTCTCTCCTTCTGTATAAGTATTAGCCAGTTTAGAGCATTAACATTCTCCCCCATCTACAGAGCTAAAGTGGAAAGTTGTGTTTCCCCACTACAAAGGTAAAGCAGCACAGATATGCCTGAGTGAGAGAAAATCCACCAACATCAACACAACCCATCACCTATGCAATCCTTCGCCTTCTGGAAAGAAGCATAACCTAGAGCCTGTTTTTCTTTTGCTTGTTTGTTTTGGTTTGTTTTTTTTTTAATTTTTCATAGCTGGTTAAGCTGATCATTCACTAGCAAGATTTCATAAGGCTGCAGAGTAGTTGCCAAAGAGCAATACTGGCTCACCTCCCATTCCACCAGCCTAGTGAAAATTAACCTGGAGGATGTCTGTCCTTTGTGTAAACATCCTGTCAGCCCAGCCTTTTCTCTGTCAGTTCCGCCCACCACCTTCTTTCAGGAATGCCCTGTCAATAGCACTGTGATGCACAAAAGTCTGGAAGGCCCAGGCTTTTAATGCCCTCTGTAAATCTAGCCTGATTTCCAGGCTCACCTCAGTCACTAAGTAGCTACCTATGGTCAAGTCATTAACAGCCAGGGCCTCTGTCTCCTCATTTATAAAACTAGAGGTTGGGAATATATAAACCTAACAGCCTCTTCTAGTCCAAAATTCTTCAAATCAATATGTAATTAAGACTCCAAACAATAATCTTTCTTTATGGTACAAAATAATGGTGTTAATTAATTCTTTCTTGTAATTTAATGATGTCACTTATTTGATCAATAAGGAAATATTTACTAGAAACTCACTAGATGCATAGCATTGGACTACTTCTCTCATGTTTCAGAATTTGTATTTTTGAATATCTGTTTGAGTTTGAATTGATATTTGGGGAATTTTAGGTTCTTGCTCCAGACTCTGATAGATTGTATGGTTTGTTCATTTATCTGGTTATTCAAGAGAGAGATAGTTAAGAAACTATGTGCTTTTTGATTAACTCTCAGTAAAGGATTGGTTTGATTGCTTTATAATGAGAGATGATCCATTTTTGAGATTTGCTAACATGCTTAGCTCTATGTACTAGAATGATGGATAGGTGAGTAGTAATCACAGCTTTCATTTACAAATACTTCCAGAAAGGAAGTGTCATCTTCACCACTACTAGTGAGCACTTACATGAGTTCAAAGTTTCATCTTTACAATTGATCCCTAAGAAAGGTATAATTTGTCCCATAGAACAGATCACAAAAAAAGGAAGGAGTTTGTGGGAGATTACTGCAAATAACAAAATTCTGGCTTTCAAGCTGTCATTTCCAGAAGTCATAAACAATTTCCAACCAACGCTGTAATATTTTTAAGTTTCTATGTTAATATCTAATGCTCTTGTAAACTTGCTGCAGCTTCACAGTTAATGCAAACTTGTTCAGTGGAGTCTTCTTTGTTCCTTTTCTAAGTAGTCAATTGAAGCTCAGTACAGGAAGGTGTTATTGAATGAATGTAGTGAAGATTTCTCCCTATTGAGAAATATCAGAATTGGGAGTTGTTACAATGAAAATCAGCATGTCCTTGGGAGTAAGACGTGGCTGTGGAAATTTTCTTCCACAAGCAATTAAAGGGGTGTCTGGTCTGTTTGCCTTCAGGGTCTGGAGTAAGGTCCATCTGTTTGTGCACTTGTACAAGTGGCCTGATGGCACAATTATCTTCAGTTCTTCAGATGAATATATCCAAATAGGCTATTAATCACCATTAAACAGAAAACCTTTATCTCACACTTAGAAACTAATTTTTAAGCCAATTATAGTCAGATTAAAATACAACGTTCTAAAGAAGCTTTAAGCTGGCTGTGGAACCTCAGTAAACTGGCTGTGGAACACAGTAAACGTTTTCACCATGCAGTCAGGGCACAAGGAAGAAAATAATGGACAATATTACTTTGTAAGAGGGAAATGGAAAGTGCTCCAACATGATAAGACTGATAGCAGTACTACCTTTAATGGAATTTGAGTTACAACTGTAGGAATAAATATAGTCAGCTCTATTGATTGCTGCAATGTGGGAGGAGGGAAGAAAATGAAAGGGATTTAAGAAAGTAAAGTCCAAGGGAAAAATGTACAAGTGCACAGTTAGATGTTGTTTGTTAAGTTTTACAGAATTAAAATTAAGTATTAATGCTAGTTCTACGATCCCTGTATTATACCTAGTTTAACTAGCACCATATTAAATATAATTCATTAACAGGTAAGGTTATAACAAGGAGGGAGGAAATGCTGCCTCAAATTCTGATAAGTTAAAAACCTACAGAAGTGAGGATCTGTTTTGATTATTAAGGTTATTAATACTATAACAATAATGTATTTAGCACTGACTACATTCCAGCTATGGGCTATATTTTTAAAATATAGACATAATTTATATAAATCTATTAAAACTAAGGAGCTCATCTGCTACTGGGAAGGAAAGGAAGGAAAAAGGAAGCTAATACGGGTTGAGTATTCTAGGTACCAAGCATTGTACTGAGCACTTTATAGCCATGAGGCACACTTACTGCTCACAACAACCTAGAGAAAGCTGCATTATTCCTATTTTACATAGTGCTCACCAAAGCTCAGGAAAACTGCATAGCTTACCCAACCTCACATAGTAATATGGCTAAACTGGGATTGAAAACCATTATATCTGTTCTTTCTACTGCACAAAGAAATGCATCTAAATATAGCATACAACTGTCCAAGAGACAGCATTGCTTAAAGACAAACTATCCTAGTGAATAATCAGGTTGACAACAGAAACAATTTGTGATGATTAGAGAGACGTGACTTCATTTGTAAATTGAAAAGAATAAGGCATTGTCACAGCAGGCAGGAGAGGAAAGGAATATTTCTTCCATATAGTTGAGTGAAAGAAAATCAAATAGTTATATATAATGTCAAAAGTAAAAAGAAAATATGAAATTACTAATCAAAATACTTTATTCATTTCTGCAAATAATTGTTACTTGTAAGTGGAAGAGCACAAGAAAATAAGAAGACAACTTGAATTTTTCAATAATGACCGACATATTCACAAAGTCATATTATGAAAGCCAAATGATTTATTAATAACAGTGCTGAAATAAAGACAGATATTTAATGATGATATAAAAGCAGTGCAAAAATAATTTAATCCACCCCAAATTATAGTTAATAATAAGCATATTTTAGTCAATAGTAACTACATCAAGGAGAACCCTATTATTTGTCAAACAGAACAATTCTTGAATTGTCTAGGGTGCATTCAGATAGAGACCATCTTAATTTGGATTCCAGATTAAAAACACTAATGGGAGCTATTGGCCTCAATTTTGGCAGTTTCATGGAAGAGGAAATGTTTTGACAGAAGACGACACATTCAAACACTACTCAAGACTGACTTAGAAATTTTAGGGAAGTGCTGATATACTTATACCCATCTTCAAATTTACAAGAATGTTGTATGCTTCTTTACAGACATATATTACACTCAACTGAATCTTGAATCCTGTCCATGTGAAGGGCAGTAGTCTGCTAATGTGGGTATCCAGGGACAACGGCAAAAACTTAAAGCATGATTCACATTCATCGAAATCTGTGAATCTCTTCTAAAACTGTGAATTTATTCTCTGTGTTCTGTGTAGTTCTTAGAGAAACAGAATTCCTATTGATTTTAAGATGATTCAGTGATGGAAGAATAAGCAGGCTGCATTTGGCAATCACATCCTATAAGAGAAGCTTAAAACCTTTACCCTCAAACAATAATGTTAAAATTCTTTTTAAAAATCTTCATCTTTGTTTCTTAATAATTAAATTTCAGTGTCTTTAGATATCTGGCGATTCCAAGAAGTACAATCACACAGACAATTGGCTCTTTAAGAAACCTGAAAATATCAAGTCGGTTGAATATTTTAATGAATCTATTAAGCCAGTGTTTAAACTAAGACATGGACTATAAATTAACACAGATATAGAGCACTCCACCCAACCACAGAATACACATACTTCTCAAGTGTACCTGGAACATTTACCTGGATAGACATGTCAGGACAGAAAACAAGCCTAAAATACATTTGAAAGAATTAAAATTATACCAAGTATGTTTTCTGAGCAGACTTGAATAAAACTAGGAATCAATAGCAAAAAGAAATTGAAGAACTTTACAAATATGTGGAAATTTTATTGATTGATTGATTGATTGATTGATTGTAGTACTCGAGGGTTGAGCCTAGGGCCTTGCTCATACTTTATAAGTGCTCTACCATTGAGCTGCACCCCTAGCCCATTTTTTAAAATTTGTTATCTTGACAAAGTGTCTCATTAAGTTACACAGGCAGCCTCTGGCCTCACACTCTTGACCCTCCTGCCCCTCCCTCCCATGCTGCTGGGATTACAGGCATGTGCCACCATACCTGGCTCACAAATATGTGGAAATTTTAACAACACATTTCCAAATAACAAATGAATTAAAGAAGGAATCACAAGGGACATTAGAAAACACTTTGAAATAAATGAAAATGCAATACACCAAAATTAATGAGATACAGAAAAAGCACTGCTTACAGGCTGGAAATGTCTATATGGAAAAGAAGAAACATCTCAAGTTGATAATTCAATCTTTCACTTCAAGATGCTGGAAAAAGAAAATAAAACAAACCTACAACAAGCTGAAAGAAGAAAATGATAAATATTACAACAGAAATTAATAAAATAAAAACAATTTTTTAAAAAATCAACCAAACAAAGGATCTTTGAGATCAGCAAAATTTACAAACTTTCCATAGATTGGAAAAAGGGAAAAAATAAAAAAGAACATTCAAATTGGTAAAATACTGAATGAAGAAATATTACTACCAACCTTACAGAAATGATTATAAAAGAAAACCCATAGAAATGGAAAGATATCTCATGTTCATGAATCAGAAGACTTAATACTAAGATGGTAATACTCCCAAAATCTACAGATTCAACACAATTTCTACCAAAATCCCAACTCTATATTTTGCAGAAAACAACAAACTGATCTTAAACTTTAAATGGAAACAAAGGGACCTAACATAGTCAAGATAATCGTTAGTCTAAGGAAAAGGAGGAGGACGAGGAGGAATAGAAAAACAACAACAATAACAACAATGTTGGAGAACTCAGCTACAATAATCAAGTCAAGATAGTTCTGGCTAAAAGGCATATAGATTATTGGACTACAATTGAGAATCCAGAAATAAACCCTTACATTTTTGATGACTTGATTTTTTAACAAGTATGTCAAAGAGATTTGGCAGAAAAAAAATAGTCATTTCAATAAACGGTTCTGGTACAAATGAAATCCATATGCAAAAATGAAGCTAGACCTAACCCTTCCTCATGAGTTCCACAAAACAAATAACTATCAATTGCCTCACAATGGATCATACTTATACATAAGAGCAAGAACTATGAAACTCTTAGAAGTATAGGAATAAATTATTGTGTTGTTGGACAGGGTAAAACCTTCTTAAATGTGACACCAAAAGTATAGCTGACAAAAGAAAAAATAAAGTGTCCTTCATAAAAATGTTGTTCTTCAAAGGAAACTATGATAAAGTAAAGTTATCACATACAGGAGAAAAGTTTGAAAATAATATATATCTGGGACTTCTATCTAAAATATATAATGAACTAGTATAACTCAAGAATAAAAAGCAAAGAATCAAAATTAAAATGAGCAAATAATCTGAATAGATATTTTTCCACAGAGAATCCACAAATGCTCAATAAGCCATGAAAAGATGCTCAACAACATTTACAGTCAAGGAAATGCAAATCAAAATCACAACAAGGTATTATGTCACATCCATTAAGATGAGAAAAACTTTTTTACTTTTTCAGCAGGATCTGCTGGCAACTATTCACTTAAAAGGAAGAAGGAAGAACCAGCGATGACTTGTCACATCCTAGGAATTGTAGTAATACATCACCACACAGCTTCTCAATGAAGATGTAGGCAGATGGATTTGGCAATTCTTGGACAGAAGGATAGACACAAAAAACAGTAATACTTACATTTGTAATACTGGACCTAATCAATTTTGCCTCTAGTTATGAATTTTAAAAATGAAACCCTTGAACAAATCTGCAGCACAGAGACCATTCCCTAGAACTTACAACAAAATCCTCCCTTGAGTACTTTTACAAGGCCTATAACACATAGAGCATACATGTTTGCTGCTCTTCCCAAGATTCAAGAACATATTATCTCTGTTGAATGAGAGTAGGCAGAATAAGAAAAATGGATAGTAAAATAAAAAGTGCAGCAAAAGAAATTAAATTGGCACCAGAAGCAATATAAAACATTTTTACACCACAGAAATAATGAAATAAAGATGAAGGACAAATTTGAGATTTCACACAAAAGAAGAAATTAAAGGCAAAAAAAGAAAAGCCTGAAAATAACCAATGGGAAGCTCTAATCAGTGGTCCTGCCTATGAATAACAGATTATTTTGGTAAAGAAATCAAAGCAAATGAATCCAGAAGGGGGAAAAGGGATGATCCTCTATTTTGACCTGATTGCAACTCTTGGAGGCAAATAATTCTGGGAGAAGTCAAAGCATTTTCCAAAGGTCATAAAACTTAAAATTTGCAGAACAGAGATAACAAACCCAGGTCTGCACATCATCTGAATATTTATTTTTGTCAATCACAGAGCTTCCAAAAGATATGCTAAAAGAAAACTTCCAAAACCAAGGAAAGAAAACTTCCAAAACCAAGGAAAGAACTGGTGATTGCCATCTGTTATACAAGTCTCATTCAAAAAATAAATCTGAAAGTCATGCTCATCATTCATAAAACCTCAAATTTCTAAAAGCAAGACAAACTGATTTTGGAATCTCCTCTGCAAAAATGAATGTCAAAAGGGAACATGATGACATCTACATTGTATTGTTCAAAATAATAGCCCCTAGCCATATGTGGCTCTTTAAATAATGAAAAGCAAATAAAATGTAAGTTTTAGTTTTTCAGTGGCACTAGCCATATTTTAACAATTCAAAAGCCACAGGTGGTGATTGGCCCTACATTAGACAGATGTGAAACTTATCACTGCAGAAAGTTCTATAAAAAAGGCTAGACCATAAACTTTTCAATAAAAGTTCTTCTCATTTGTTTGTATTGGTTGAGACAAGGTCTCACTGTATAGCCCAGGCAGTTCTTGAACTAACAATCCTCTGGCCTCAGACTCCTCAGCCCTGAGACTATAGGCATGCACCACCAGACTCAGCTTAATACAAGTTCCAGACGAAGTAATTACATAGGAAAGTTGGAATTTCTAGTTTGAAAGTTAGAGAAAATATTTCTGATTGTGGATAAATCTCAGAAAATATACTATCAATGCACCTTTCTGAGAAAAATACTTTTTTATGCACGTAACCTTGGTGACTAGTCTCATTTTAAATTCATGGCCACATATCCCAAAAGGACACTAAGAATTACCTGGAATCCCACTGCAGGTACCTGACAAGTTCACTTCACACACTCATTTCTTTCCTCAAACTTTCAAACTAGTTTCCCCCCACCCACTGGTCATTCTTGGCTCCCAAGCCCCACAGACATTACCTGATTCATCAAAGAGAACATAAGACAAGGGGCTAGGAACCTACCTGCATCAGGCCCATACTGCCTTCTGTTTACAAACAAAGAGTTTCAAATTCTAACAAAGACCAGCCTCTTTAGCTATGTTCAGCCCTCTGTCCATTTTAGATACCACACTTGCACCATTAGTGCTTCTCTCCCCAGAGAGACCACACCCACTAACATTAAAACAGGCTCTGATGCTTTCTTTTAAAAAGGGTGCTTGGGCCCTTAGTGTCTTCCAGCTGTAATCTCATTTTTCTTCTCTCTTCATTCAAGTTGCAGCTCAAATGATTTGTTCTCAAGGTACCCATTCCTGACCACCCTTCCTAAAGGTGCCCACACCTCACATTCCCTCAGTCTCTATCATATTAGAATATTTTCTTCATAACACATAACAGTAGGGAAAATAGTTCCAAGACAGCAGAGATCTTGATCATACCCTACATCCTGAACGCTGCAAATACTAATAATACTAATGAATAATAGTACTTCATGTGCCATAGTCCAAGTATAAGTTACCTAATTCAATTTTCACAGCTTTGAGGAACATATTTTTAATATTTTCTTTTATAAGCTCAGAAAACAAAGGCCCAGGGAAGTTATTTAACTTGTCCAAGGACACGAAACTAGTGAGTGGTAGAGGCAAGTTGAAACCAAGCAGGTTAGCTGCAAAGCTCATGCTCTCAACAACTATATGTTGCTGCCACTCTACAAAATCAGCACGCAAATACCTTTTATGATTTGTTTATTGAATAATGAGTCTAACCAAGTCATCAAGTAGCAAATCAAAATTGTTAACTGAAAAATGAGAAGATCAATAAAATAACCATTGAAACCAACTAAAAGTCATGAATATAATGACAAAAGGCACTGACAATAAATAAGGGAAAGCATAATATAGAACTATCTAAATAATTGGGCTGAGGTTAGGTTAGTTGGTAGAGTGTTGCTCTGTGCTCTCTGAAGCTCTGGGTTAGATCCCTAGCACTGCAAAAATGGGAGAGGGATGTGGAAGCCCAGTCATGAAACAATCTTGAAACAATCATACATTGAAAACCCTATGAATAGCAGAGAAGCACTGACATAGTGCCAGGCATGGCACAGGGTCCTGGAGTGTTTCGTTCTGTTGTACATAGGGTTGCTATGAGTCAGACCTGACTTGACAGCACCTAACAACATTATCTAAATAATTAATGCAGCTGGCAAGGATGCAGGGAGAAAGGACCTGTACTGCAGTGTTGGTGGGAATGCAGATTGGTGCAGCCACTATGGAAATCGGGATGGAGGTTCCTCAAAAAACTAAAAATCAAACTACCATATAACCTGGTTATCACACTCCTAGGTACATATCCAAAGGCATATATATAAGTCAGTACACCACAGGTACTTGTTCATCCATGTCTATTGCAGCATTATTCACAATTGCCAAGATATGGAATCAACCTCGGTGTCCATCAACAGATGAGTGGATAAGGAAATTGTGATACACACACACACACACCATGGAGTTTTATTCCAGCATAAAGAAGGACAAAATTATGGGTTTTGCTGGAAATTGGATGGAACTAGAAATCATAATTTTAAGTGAAATAAGCCAGACATAGAAAGATAAATATCATGTTTTCTCTCATATGTAGATGTTAGACTTCAATATATATTCATTATTAAAACATATAGGTCATGAAGGTAGGAGGAGGCTATGTAGGGAAAGACGATGGAATAAAGAAAAGGGAAAGGCAAGAAGAAAGAGTATTTGGAGAAAACAAAGGAAATATCACATATGTTGCTGTTAGGGAAAAATCTAAATGTAGACAGACAGACGACAGACAGACAGACAGATTCACAAAAAGACATACAAGTAGAAGGGCGACCATTGGTGGCGAGGGTGGGGATAAGGGAGGGGGTTCATGAGAGGTTAATAGGGGAGGCAAACATGAGCAATGTATTATTAAATGCATGTACAGAGATGTCAATGAGACCCGTTAAGCTGTATGTTAAAAATCACTAGTAAATTTTTTAAAGAGCTAAAACATCAATAAATAAAAAATAATTAATGCACACATGGAAACAAAAGTGAAGGCTAAAAGGGAAAAATGCAAAAAAAAAAAGATTTGTAGTAAATATAACAAGAAAAATAGAGAATTAAGATATAATGATATACCTTGGATCTAACTACTCACAGTATCTGTTAATCTTTGGTTATATTATGGCACATTTTGATCATAACAGGTGATCACATCTGCTACACTGAACATCCACTCCCCTGGACATGTGACCTATAACTTCTTGTACCCATAATTTTTCTTATCTTATCCTAATTTCAAAGTTTCCAACTTTTCTTCCTACCCCCTATTAAGTTTTACCAGATTCAGGGACTGAAAGATGTCCCTGTTTTCTTGATTGTAAAACCTTTGCTACAACTAACAGAGTAACAAGTCACTTGACAGCACACATTTATATCATTTATTGATCTTCATCTTTTTCTCATGTTTATTGTCATCTTGAACTTGGCTGGGACCTCTTGGGGAAGAACTACTCTATCTTATATATCTCGTTTTCTCCTAAAAGTCTACCACAATATTTTATAAGTAAATTAGGTAGACAGAGCAAGAATACCACATATATTTCATTACCTAATATCTAGAACAGTATCAGATAAAAATATAAAAATGTGTATCTATCAAACATATAATGCATAGGATTTATATTTCTCCAAATTATAATTTCTTTTCTAGCCTAACAATATGGATAATATTAGCCACTATTACTACCTAATCACTTTCCATTACTGTGTATCTGCTAATGTGTCTAACCAATCATTTCTATCTGCCTCAAAAGCATCCTTAAAAATGCACCCCTTGGGAACAACTTCAGTCAATTGTGGACATACTTGAATTGTATTCTTGTATTCACTTCCACATTAGCTCTACACACATTTACACTGGTATGCCTTCTCACCTGCAGTAAGTCTCAGAAAGAATATTTTAAAGTTCAGCTAATTCATGAGAACATATCAGACAATCAGTCCAAACACTTGCTAAAGAATTTATTATAATTCTTCTCTGTATTCTGGTTTATAGATTGTGAATATTTTGGCTTCAGCCCTGAATTTTGCACAGGTTCATGGTATAAGGTGGAGAGATTTAACAAACACAAACATAAGACACTGTATCAACTTAAATTTTAGATAAGCAATGAATAATGTCTTATATAAAGATATGCCATGCAATAGTTTTTAGAAAAAACTTGTCATTTATCTAAATTCAAATTAGCCAAGTGCCCTGTGTTTTATCTGCCAATATTACCCTAAGTGATAAAAATCAGACTTCTCATATTTCTGGAACCATCATCACTGAGCCTTGACATCAGACTGCCTGAACCTGTGCTTTTATAAAGCGCTTCCTGGCTAATCTGGTCTCCCTCTCTCTTGCCCTGCTTGCTTATTCTAGTTCTATTCTTACTGGACATTTTTGAAATGAGTTCTGATTGTCTCTTCAAATTTTGCTAAGCTCAGCTCTTCCCTTAAAAGAGCCAAGTCTCTACCAGTGTTTCCTCACATTAATTAAACTGAGGCCTTGTGAGCTATTTAAATTCTCTTCCACAGGCTCCAGGAGTCAAAGGAAGAGGGAAAAACACATCCAGATACGAGCATAGTCATGGAAAAGGAGGCAACAGATCCAAGGCAACTGAAAACCTTCTCTGATTTTGTGACTTGGAGAACACTGACCCAGTGCATTCAATGTGTGTAGACCAAAGGTCTCAAATGGACAGAATCAAAAGTGTATTATTTGGCCCACACAGTATAATCTTCTTTGGTCTTTCAATTTTTTTCTATTAATTATCAAACTCAATAATCAAGATATTACCTTAAATCTTTTCCTGTGGTTTCTATTGAGAAACAGGACCTGGCTAGACTGTGTCCGCATCCCTGTGTGGCAACTAGAAGCTGGAACTGAATAGCAGCTGGCACCAAGATGCAGCACATATACACACTTTCAGGACCCCCGCGTCCCGTACGGTGGCTACTGTCTTACCTTCATCCCATTCTACAAACAGCAACCTTGGAGCTTATGGCTCATTCACACAAACCCTTTACTTCACACAAGTCCATACAACCAGCCAGACTGCTTTCTCCTTTCTATCTGCAGAGGTTTCATTAGCCAATCAGGCATAACACGCCTAACAAATCCCAACCCTCCACTATCACCACTGGTCATTTGTACTTGGTCCCACTTACACAGATGAGTATGTTCACACAGACATGAAATAAAGCTGAATCCAACACAACACATCACTATGTTTAACAAGTGTGATGAGGAAAAATTATTCTGAGGAAAATATGTACCAAGTTATAAATCAGCAGAATTATGTGAATCCCGGAAGTACTGCATAGTACATGAACACTACTAGATTCAAATTCAATGGGAACAAACGCAGTACTTTCACTATTCCTAGAGCAATGATAGTTGCAACCAATTCTCTTCATTCAAAAGAATTATAACAACTATTTTTTCCTTCTCAAATCACTGTTTGTGAATAGTACAATGTGTCAAAAACTAAAGTCAACTTGAAGCAGCGCATTTGAATCAGCAAATCTTCATGTTGAAATTCACTGACCTAAATATTAAAGGATGTAAATGAGACACTGCTACAAATTATAACAATAGAATAAATGGTTAATACTGCACATCATCATCAAAATACACTGGAACATAGAATACTGGTGTCGCACATTACCTTGCATTTATTTAGCAACTGGCTCACCCTCTCACAAAGGTTACGGTGCTCAAAGAGGGGAGGATACTAACCTTTTCCACAAGGCAACTCACACAGCAAAGTAAGTTAAAATTCTTTAGTCTGTTCAAAGAAACAAAACCAATTTTCTTTCATTACAACAGCTACGTATAATTAGTTGGGTTCAGCATTCAAAATATGGTACATGTATCTATTTTCTTTTCTCCTTTCTAGACAGTCATGCCATCATGTTTAAGAGAATCCAATCATATCCCATAGAGGTGTACCAGAATCATGGTTTTCTTTTCATTTATTTGTTTTTTCCCCCTATCTTTTCTGTCTTTTTCTTTGCTTTCAGTATTTAACGTGAGAGGTTTCCTTCACAAAGCAAAAAGTCCCTTGCCCCAGCAGGGTTAAAGAGAGCACCAGTTGGCTTTTTGCCAGCAGAGAAGAGTATCTGGGGAAGGGAGTCAATTACTCAGGCCTTTCACCTGCCCATCAGCACCTTGGAGTTTCCTTGCTGTTGGCCTTCTGTTCTCCCTGCCTACGTAACAACAGGTGTTGGGTACCCCTGCACACTGTGCACTATGAGGAAATGGTAGGCATGGTCTGGAAGTGGGCCCTCCCTTCTTTTCTCCTAAGTACTAAAATCCAAATCATGCAATTTCAGACAAATGTCTAACTGTAAACACTATCAGTAATTTCTACATCATCTCTTTTCTTCTACTTCCAACTCCATCCTTTCTGCTCCAACTTCAACATATCAATTTGCTTAAACAGTTTCATATTCTAAGTACCAAAGTACTTCTAGAACAAAGGAAAATACGTTACACTTAGGTTGTTGCATTTTGTTGTTTGTATTGATACTATTCCAATTAACTTCTTAATTTGCAATTCTACAATGTTAATTCTATAATAAATACTGATATCTAAAAAAAAACTCCTAACATTTTATCTTCTTTTCCTCATTTATTTTTTAGTGAAAATATATAGAGTAGAAAAAGTGTGCATTCATTTTCTGCCAGTACTGTAACAAGTTATCACAAATGTGGTTTAAAACAACAGAAATTCATTATCTCACAGTTTTGTTTGTGAATAGTACATGCTAGAAGGCTGTAGAGGGTAGAAGTCTGAAGTCAAGTAGGACCACAAGGCTGTAAGGGCCTAGGAGAGACTCCTTCCTTGCCTCTTCCAGCTCCTACGAGCTGCCCTTCCATTCCTGAGGTTTGGACAGCATCCAGGTAATCCGTGCCTTCATTGTCACATCACCTTCTCCTCTATTTGTGTGTAATCTCTCTCTAACTCTTTCTCATATGGACATTTGTGATGACATTTAGGGCTCACTGAATAAACCAGGGTCACCATCACATCTCAAGATGCTTAATCTGATGATATCTCCAAATACTCTTTGCCTATATAGAGTAACATTTACGTATTACAATGGTTAGGACTCAATCCTTTGGGGTGGCTATTTTTTAACTTACTACAAGATGAGTACAGTACTACATGTAAGATGTCTTAATTGTCTGAAAAGCACCAGCCAGCTACTTGTATAGCATATTATAGATCCTACATTCTTGCTGAATTGGCCCCAGTAGTAAGAGCAGCCCTTAGCACTTAGTAGCTGAAAGATTAGAGTCTTAATATGGAAAATCACTTAGATGACAAAGTGAATTGGATTAAATTAAGAAATTATTCAACAAGTAAAGCCATGATGCTCAAAACTTGATGAAGACCCAGCTTAGAAGGCACCCCATGAATAGGATAAATTTCTATCATTACAAAACCAACAAGCAGGGCCACAGAGACAAGGAGAACATAATATGTTGAGACGTAATCTACCCAGGCATGGGAAGAAAGAAAAAGAGGAGCAACAAAACATCCTTTCCAGGACATGAAAGGAATAACTATGAATTAAGTGTTGAATACTACATGACAGCATATCCAACTACAAACAACTTTTTTAAGCTTTAAAGAGGAAGAAACACATAGAGTTGAATATGAAATTTGTTTTTGAGAAGATTAAATGAATGTAAAGTATATAACTAATTTAGTCAATCTTTACCTAATATAAAGTACAATCACGGGCAAACATTTGAAATGTGTGTGTACCAGAAAGAAAATGGAATTTAACATATTATCAAAACAATAAAGGGGGGGGGAAACTATCTCCAAGTGTAATCATTAGAGTATATTTTAAAGGCCACTTGCTGGCCTAGCTAGAGTTACTTTAAAATAAAACAAATAAAATATTTCACTGCACTAGATAGAAAATATGAAAGTGAGAATTTTTACTTTTTACAAATATCTTACCAAACCAGTGTTATCATAAATACATGGCAAGTACTCTTTACACCACATAGAAAGCTTACCCAACCACTTGGTGCCCTCCCTCCTTCATAAAATGCAAATACCTCACAAAACAAACTCAAATATTTCAGAAACTAATTTTCTATCCCTTCATCCTATCTAACCTAAATTTAGAACCTAGAAAGAGATTAGTCTAGCTGGGTGCAGTGGCGCATGCCTGTAATCCCAGTGACTCAGGAGACAGAGGCAGGAGGGTCGCAAGTTCAAGACCAGAGGTAGTCTGCATAATTTAGCAAGACCCTGTCTCAAAAAGTGAAAAAATTGGCTGAGGGTGCAGCTCAGTGGTACAGCACTCACAAAGCATGCAAGCGTTGAGGCCCTGGGTTCAACCCCATGTACCAAAAAAAAAAAAAAAAAGAAAGAAAGAAAAGAAAAGAAAAAGAAAAAGAAAGAAAGAGATGAGTCTGGTGATAACATCTTCCTGCAATCATAGACATGATGTTGACAACTCAAGATAGATGTCACTAAAACATTTCTGAAATAGAAAGACAGTAAGGAAATTACCAGCAATTCACTACCATGGTAATCTTACCTAACTAAAATGTAATGAGTGCTTACTCTTGGCCATACACTCTGTAAAGCACTTAACTTGGATGATTTCTTTAAATAGTCACAAAAATTTTATGAGAAAGGAACTGTTTGCATGAATATTCTGCAGAAAGGGAAATGAAGATCCCAGGACCAGAAGTCACAGAGCCAGAATTCAAACCCAGGCAGTCTGTGAAACTCTATCTGTTGCCACTGCCTTATGATAGAATCTGTCATGTACAGAATGCCTGCTGTGTGCCAGGCACTGCCGTAGGCAGCTCACACACAGATGAACACACTCCCCACAACCTTCCTGGGAGGGAGGGTACTGTTACTAAAGCCAGCTTGGGGAAACTGCCACACAAAAAGATTACATTAACTTGCCCACAGTCACACATTAGTAAATGGCAGATCAACATTTACACATAGCAAGGAAGACTCAAAAGCAGACTTAACAACACACCAACAAAAAAGACTGGTGACATACATCACATTTATAAGACTGATCAGTTTGGAAAGGAACTTGGTCATCTAATCTGCCTGTTGAGGACTGAACACCTAAACCTCCATCTTCTATGACTTCCATGCATACCATCCACAAGTCCATTCCTCAGATTTTCAAAGGTGAGGATTAGTTTGCGTCATCACTTTTTGTACATTTTAGTAAGCAAAACAGTGTCAGTTTTTCTAATGACCTGACACGCTAAGGGTAGATAAATATATGGGAAAATGACTAAAAAGAGGCATCCAAAAACAAGTCAGAAAAAATATGAGCATCAGAGACAAGGCAAAAAACACTTCCTCACAGCTTCCTGTGTCCGGTCAGGTTAGCACCAATATTTAAGTCATATTGATAGCTTTCATGCAAGAGGACTGACTGGTATGCACAGATATAGCTGACTGCACACACCTAAGGACAGAGGAGAACAGGATCCAAAGGAAGAAATGAAGGAAATCATTTGGCCTAATTCAGAGATAAGCCCCAGAAAAAGGGTTTTATTTGTGTGTATCTATGTATGTTGTATTTCCCTTTCCCATACAAGAATTTCATAAAGATACCCGCTGCCTCAGTTTGCAGACAAAGTACACATATAGGCTATGTTTCCTACAGTTCTTATGAATTCAGAACTAGAATCAAATTATACCAGCCACTGCTCACCTTCAGGTTCCCTTGGATGTCTAAAATGGGAAAGAAAACTCACTGGGAGACCACAGTGGTGACAGAGTGCTAAGGGAGGCTATAAAAATGCCTTAAGTTCCTAAATAGATCATTTATGATGTTCTTTCTGTTGTCTCACATTCACGTGCACACACACAAAGTACAAAAGTACACTCTGTGTTCAAAATAATTTCTGCCAAAATTCAGGGCAATAAGATTAAAATAGAAATAAAATAGGAAAAGAAGGTATTAAGCATTTATTCAGAAAAGTACCATGCAAAATATGTTATTAATAGATACACCTATAATTTTTAACAATCTATAATTATAAATCTTTACATTTTTAAATTTTAAATCCTCTTCCATATTTTTTAACAATCCATGATATTTCTTCTGTGGACCAAAAGTAGTGCAAAAAGGCCCTCTCTCCCCCTAACAGAAGAGTGAGGCAAGTAAGAAGAAGGATGGACTAATATGATGTTGGTATCCAGACTTTCACATGCATTTGCTTTAATAACGACAGACCATTTAGAAGTTTATCAGAGAGATGGCATCACCCCGACATCCCTTACTCTCCTTACCATTACCAGTCATGTCATTTATTTCCAGTGCCATCCCCACCAACATTCCTGCCATCACAGGAAAACTAGGGTCATTGTATGACAGCAGTCTTGACAAGTACATCAAAGATAGAATTTCCTTGCACAATCAATGCCTTTAATGTCTATACTATCAACTCATGGGAATTTAACTGCAGTCAACAATCATTAAATTTTACAAACAGCTGTGTTCTAGGCCTACAGCATGCATCAACATCTCAGAAATAATATTGCCTATATAAGGATAAATTTAACAAAAAAAAAATCACAGCATATTCAGCTGAGAAAAATGAATAGGAACCCACAGAGTTTTTGCAGAAATAACTCATGAATAAAACATCTGCATAGTATACTGCTTGAGAAGGAATCAATCATAATAAAGGCTTCTCTGACATAGAATAATATGCATGTATTTAAACTTTTCTTTTTGACAAATGACTGAACATCATCAAATCCTTCCATATTCACTGAAAAGTTATTGCCAGTCTAAATGCTGACACCTTTCATTGCCTCTTGCTATGTGTTGTAGGGAATGGGAGGATAAAAGTTTCTGCCCTATGAATGCTTACAGTACAGTTTTACATGCAGGAAAATGAAATAAAAACTGGAAAGAAATCTGCAGGAATAGTCAACTCTTTGAGGGGCAAAATATGAAGTTTGGAGACACAAGTATCAAGTCTATTCAACATATTGCACAATAAAAATTCATCTTAAAGACTTCCAAAAATAAGTCTATGAATTCATTTTAACAGAAGGCTACTCGATACATCATTATTTACATTCTGCTTACTTTCAAAAATGAATTCAATTTAATGTACAATAAAAAAGATATCAAATTGGAGCTGATAAAACAGCAGTTGGGCATAGTAGTTACAAGTCCAGACTTTGGTCTGAAATATTTTAAGAGCAGGAACAAAAGCAACTGACTACTTTCATCATGATTTTTTATTTTTAAGAAATTGCATCCTGTGTTCCCAGAATGAATTAGCTATGAATTATTTCCCTTAGGATTCAAGCTAAGAAAATGTAATTTATTTGATATTTTCTATCTAATAACTGAAGATTTTGACAGAGGGAATTATTTTGCTTTCTTTTTGAGAGTAATTAGCCACTGACTTCACCTGTTTGGCTAACAATGAAAGAAGACGCTTATCTTTCAATTAACTTTGACAGAAGGGTATGCATGTAGGTCATCTGAAAGCTGCACTGAGTTTTCTGGTGCTAGAAAAATGCTAGAATACAATACTACTTTCCATTATTTAAGAATAAAATGTATTCCACAAAGAACATATTCCTATCTACTATCATTCTCAGGATAATTTTATACAATACAGCCTTTAAGATGGATTAATATCTATGATCCAAGCTGAATTTTAACTGGCACTACCATGGCTCCTGTTTGTTGATTCAAAGAATGGCATGGGCTGATTGATCAATGTTGTGAAAATCCTTCATTGCTAAACATTGTATCATGCTAAAGAACAACCTGTTGATCCTCATTCTGAGAGATCTGAGGGCCCCATGAAGGCGACCCAATGGAAGCTGTACATTTTGAAAGAGTGCCTAGTGAAAAGAGAAATACCAGCAGTACCAGAAAAATGTATACACAATCTAAGAGATGTTATCTATTACTTTTTGAAGTTAAACTGAACTACAGTAGCAATGTGTAGTATGATGTCCATTCAAAAGATGGCATTAGTCAAATGAATGCTAGCACCACCATGTGATAGGCAGAACAGTCACAGGAAATGGCAGAACCACAGTTGCCCCTCAGGGAGCACAAGACCATTTTGAAGTGTTATTTGAAATTCGGAAATATTGTAGAAGTACAACAATGAGATGTAAGTATGCAAGAGAACCCAACACACCTAAAAATTGCATGCATTTGCAATAAGGGTGAGACACTGTGTATGATGTACATCAGGGGAGACCCAGGAGGCCTCACAGGGCAACAAGTCCTGCTTCTTCAGCTACTATTTTGGAATAGTTTACATACTCACCACAGAAGTTTACCAAATGGTAGGCACGTGAGACAAGAGCTAGCCGAACAAGCACACGACACATTCTTAAAGCAGTGAAATTAAAAAGTTTTCAGCCCAAGATACGTGTATACGTGTTTTTGGTACCCTCTGTATATGACTGGAGGGAAACAGATGTTACCCTCTTTGAAAAGAGGCTACACGCTGAGTCCACACTAAGGAAGCTTAGTCCACACTAAGGAACAAATATCAGGGTCCATCACCAGTTCTTATGAAGTCCATGTTACTCCTCTTTGACTTTCACATGACATCTTCACATTGTTTTTGTTGTCAGGTACCGTCAAATTGGGTCTGAATCATAGTGACCCTATGTACAACAGTATGAAACACTCCCTGACACTGTGCCATCACCAGCACTATATCAGTGCTTCTCTACTATTCATAAGGTTTTCAATGGTGGATTGTTTGGGGATTTTTTTGGGAGTGGACTGCCATGTCCTTCCATTTTTGTGGTGCCAGGGATTGAACCCAGGGCCTCAGAGCATGCAGAGTGAGCACTTACCAATTAAGCTAAACCCCAGCCCATCTTCACATTGAGGTTTTAATAACAAGAGAGATGTAATGAATGCAAGGACTGCATTTGAAGGCAGAGAACTAGTATCTCAGATCGTATATTTTAATGATTTGGTGCCAACCTAGACTCAGTTTCCATGAGCATGCCATAGGATTGTCTCCAAGCCCTCCTTTTCAATAGTCTTTTATCAGTGACACAGATACAGATAAAAGAATATATACTTATGAAACTTGTGAGTAATACAAAGAGGATAGGTAATAGAAAATAATCTAAAAAGGCAATGATAGATTAGACAAAGAAGCCAAAACAGAGCAGATTCAATTTAATTCTTCATTCCTAGATTTAAAAAAAAATTAGCCATATAAGATTTGACTTAATAGCTATTTGTGTTTAAATTAAAAAAAAAAACCCACAGGTGTTTTAGTTGCTTTAAGCCAAATATGAGTTGATGGTATTATAGCTTCCCCATTAAAGCAATCTGAAATTACATTTAAAAAGAATAGTGCCTAAAGCAAGAAAACATAATGGTCCCTTTCTATTATGTACAACTAGGACTGCACCAAGATTGAGTTTAGTTCTGGGTACCACATTTAAGAAAGTCACTGACAAGCTAGAATATACCTGGGGAAGGTGACAAGAATGTTAAGGAGTTTTGAAATCAGACATGAGAAAAGACTGAAGGAAATCAAGATGATTAACCAGGAGAAAAAATTTCAGGAGAATGAGCCATTTATATTGCGTTCACCTCCTCACTGTAGTCAACCTAAGAGGTGGGTGCAGGGATGAGAACATACAGCCTCACAGGCCAGTTCCTGAACCTTTTATCCAGGCCACAGTGAACTGTATTATGTCCTATTGTCCACTCTACCAAGGGAATATTAAGACCAAATCCAACAGGGTGCCTTACATTTGCTGCTTCCTTATTGTTGTTGTTGCAGGTGCCATTAAATCATGTCTGACTCATAGCAACCCTTATAGGGTTTTCAATGGCTGACTCTTTTGGGATGCCTTAGGAGAGGATTGCCACATCCTTCTCCCATTTTTGTGGTGCTGGAAGTTGAACTCAAGACCTCAGAGACCACAGAGCAGTGCTCTACCAACTGAGCTAAATCCCAGCCCCTGCTTCCCTGGGTACCTCTTAAGTGCAGGCCTCCCTACAAAATCACCACTTTAGTTACTGTGGCTGCTCACAAACTATCTCAAAACTCAGAGGCTAAAAACAATCTCCTTCTCCCTCTCCACCTTCCTCTCTCCCCACCCCCCATCTCCCTTTTCCCTTTCTCTCACTCTGTCTCTCACTCTCTCAAGCTCTTGCACTTGCGCATGTACACACACTTATAATCTGGCCTAAATTTAGCTGGACAGTTGTTCTGTTGACCTTGTTGGTGGTCACACAGTGGCTGCATTCAGCTGGCATACAGGCTAGGGACTGGGCTCAGCTAAGAACAGTGGGCTTCTCCTTCCCTCTACCCCATGTCTGTTTCTCTCTCTCTCTCTCTTTTTCTCACTCTCGCTCTCGCTCTCTCTCTAAAATCTTAGAGGTTTTCTCTCCCACTCCTCATGGCCTTTCTCCATGCAATCTCTCCAGCAGTGTAGCCAAACATCTTTAGTGGCATGTAAGAGTTGCAAAAGAGTGGAGGCTTAGTCTTAAAATGGCACTGCCACGTGGTTAAAACAATATATTGACAAGGACCAGACTCAATCATACATGGACATACCACAGGGAGGTACAGCTCATTGGGGGTCACTAATGGTTCAGATGACCATCACTATCATCTCCCTAGCTATTCAAAAGATGCTCTCTGTTCCACCATTGCCACTTAGCCCATCTCATATGTCCTTATGTCTTAGGAAATAGATTATTTATCCTTGCTTTTATCCTTGTGCTTCCCAACCTGTGATAAATCTGGCTTCTGCCCTTACTACCCAGCTGAATCTGCTCTTGCTAAGGTTATCAGTGTGCTACCCTGGTGGATATTAAATCTTCACTTCATGACAGCAGCAACATGTTGTCATTGTTATTAGGTGCCATCAAGTTGGGTCAGACTGATAGCAACCCTATGTATAACAAAACAAAACCGTCCCCGACAACAGTACCGTGTCTGGCACCATGTCAGTGATTCTCTGCTATTCATAGGCCTTTCAATGGCTGATTGATTTGGGATTGTTTTGGGAGTGGGCTGCCAGGTCTTTCTTCTATTTTTGCACTGCTGGGGATCTAACCCAGGGCCTCAGAGAGTGCAGAGCAGCACTCTACCAACTGAGCTAAACCCCAGCACAGTAGCAACACAGAGCACATGAAACCAGCCCCCCTTGCAACACTCTCCCCTTAGCATCAAAACACAGCTAATATTTCTTCCCATAGTCTGCTGCTCCTTCTCAGTCTCCTTTGAGGCTTCCCCTCCTCTTCCACCTCAGTTATGAACATCTGAGCCCTGTGGACTTGAGCCTCTTACCCTCCTCCCATTTCCCATCACCCCAGGCAATCTCACTCATCAAGGCAGCTTCAAAGAACTGTAAACACTGATGACTTCAAATTATTTCCACAGCTCCTATCTTCCAACTTTAAATTGGCAATCCACCTATCTTCTTGACATGTCTACTTAAATATCTCACTGGCATATCAAATTCAACATCTCTAAATCTTCAATCATCTCCATCTAAACCTGCTTCTCCTCCAAGTTTCTCCGCCTCACAAATGGCAACTCCACTCACCTCACTGCTTACACTACATGGCTGGGAGTCATTCTAGACTCTTTGCCCTCTTTACTCACACCTGGAAGCAAGTGACTCATCAAATAGCTAACACCACCACTTCACTCCATCTCTATGAAGTTGCTTTAAAACACAAACCAAAACTTTGGCAATGTTTTTAGAAGGGCCTGGGTGGCCTGGCCTTTCCCTACTGCTCTAGCTGAACCTCACACTTCCCACTTCATTCTTGTCTCCAACTACACTGACCTTTCCTCATTTCTTCAGATATGCCTAGCCCTTTTCCTTCTGCAGAATTTCATGCAAATTGCCCCTCTGCCTATTTGCTTCTTGCATCCTCACAATCTTCTAGCTCTTTCTTCATTCTTCAGAGCCCAGCTTGTATGTTATTTTCTCAAAGAAGCCTTACTTATACCCCAATCTAAATTAGGTTCTCTCTGTTATTCTCAATCATATCATCATGCACTATGGAAGTTTGAAATTATATATTAACTGATAAACAGAGAGTTTAATATCTACCTCATTTACCGGGCCAGGGGTCAACAAACTGTTTCCATATAGGGTCTGATGGTAAATATTTTAAGCTTTACAGCCCATACAATCTCTATTGAAACTAATCAAGTTCGCTGTTGGAGCAAAAAGCAAAAGAATAGGCATGGCTGTGTACCAATAAGACTTTATTTATAAACATAGGCACAGGGCTCTATTTGAACTAAAGCGTGTACTTTGCAGATATCTATACTAGACAATAATTTCCAAAGAGGCAAGAACAAGTCTGTTTTATTCTTGATACTAGACATATGGACATATGCCTGGTATGTAGTAGTTGCACAATAAATAGCTATTGAATGGATACAATCTAAAAGACTGTCCAAATAAAATTTGTTGTCTATAGTCCTACAAATAAAGTACAAGTTATAGAAGAATGGATTTTGTTTCAAGATAAGAAAAATCTTCCTAAAAGTTTACAACCCTAACAGCTCTGTACAGGGGAGCTTAAAATAATGAATATAAAATCATTTTGCAAATTATGTTTTCTTATCATTAAGAATTAGAACTGCCCAAGAATATGCACAGCCTGCTGTTTGAGTCAATGGAATCCCTGGGTTATTTAATGTGTATTAGAAGGTGCATCTAGTATGAATGTTCCATGACAGCTTTTTGATAGAAAGAAAGCTGGGCCAGAGGACCTGCAAGATGACTTCCAACTATAGGGTTGGAGGTCATCACTTAGGACCTACCCAAAAAGGGCAGTGGCATATTTACTAAGTCCTTCCCTTGTAACAGAGCTTTATATATCATGATTTCTTTAATTCTTGAAATATCCCTCAAATTTAAATAGCATTCTCCTCATTTTGAAGCTAAACATGTTGAGATTCAAAGACCCAGATAGGACTGTGACTGTGGTCTTATCACATATTCCACATCCTCCTTCAGCCACACCCCTCCCTCTGTGTCATACCTGAACCCAAAATTTATAGACATGCAATTCCTATCATGTCCCTGTGAAGGAATTTAAGACATGCTAACTCAAAAGTATGACTGCAGCTCTACAACTGTGGCATCCCATCCTGTCAGATATCAGAAGCTAAGCAGGCTCAAACCTGGTTAGTATTTGGATGGGAGACTGCTGGGAACACCAGATGCTGTATGATTGGGAGAAGAGCCCAACAACCCACTCCCCCCAAATAATCAGCCATTGGGAGGCAGAAGCAGGAGGATCGCAAGTATGAGACCAGTGGCAGTCTGTGTAATTTAGCAAAACACTGTCTCAAAAAGTAAAAAAATGGGCTGGGGGTGCAGCTCAGTGGTATAGCACTTGCAAAATATGCAAGCATGAGGCCCTGGGTTCAACCCCCAGTACTGAAAAAAAAAACAATAATAATAATAATCAGCCACTGAAAAACACTATGAATAGCAGAGAAGCACTGGTAATAGTGTTTTGCCTATTGTACATACAGTTGCTATGAGTCGGATACTAATTCGACAGCACCTAACAACAACAACGCCAAAATATGCCACTTGGGACTTCAAGCTGAGGGCACTTTGCAAACAGCAAATGCAGGGAAATACTATCTCTGAACTTCCTTTATCCCTCTACAGACAGTTTCCAAAAGGACCTCAATGGTCCTGGGTAGCCTCTCTGGGAATCTCACCAATCAGGGAGGCTCATCTCAAACCACAGGAGAGGAGGCAAGGGCAACAGCACATCCAGACAGACTTTATCACAGATTATCATCTATTCTTCTGGGGGCCATTCATCTTTCCAAAAATATCATTTATTCTCCCTGAAATTGACTATATTCGTCCTCTCTTTCCCCCTATAAAGAGGGTATATAAACTTTTAGATCTTCGCTGGGCTGTTGGGTATTCATTTTTCCTTTGTGCAATGCCTCTGTGCACATAAGAAATTTGTAAATCTTTTCTCCGATTAATCTGTCTACTGTCAGTTTATTTCATACACTCAATTACTGAACCTGCAGAGGGTAGAGAGAAAACTTTTCCTCCCCTACACCTACGTATCAACAACATATCTACTATATAGTTAAAATATAAATCCCTCAAAAAGCAATTTGCACCAAATTCATTATAGGGCTCTAATGGAATAATAAAGAAATGTAAGTCTTGAAACAGTTATTTTAAAAAAGAATTTTCCTTTGACACATGCTGAATAAATATAACAGCTTTGTAAATAGAAAATAATTTATGCCTAAGAGAAATATTTTCACCTTTGTGGAAAAACCTATTATTTTTCAATCTGTATCTCATACAAAGGAAAGAGATAGAGTAAGTATTAGTCAGGTAATATTGTAAACTATTAAATCACACAGCTTGGGAAAATTTTGCTAGAGGAAGAAAATATCAGGTACAACACAGATTAAATATTGCTTTTTCTGATTTTCAAAGAGAAGATTCCACTTCCATACACAAATGCTGGCATAAAAATAGACAATTTTTATTTCAGAAAGAAGGCAAGTTAATCCAATTTTTAAGTAAGAGTTAGGACATTACAAATGTTCTTTAATACCTTCACATTGTTTAGCCATCTCTATTTTTTTAATGATGAACATATATTACTTGCTTAATAAGATGGTCAAAACAGATATGATTAGGGGATGTATTTCTTAATATTTTCTCAGGAATTTATTGGCCAAATCCTTCTTAATTACTCCATCTGTCTACTGCTTGGTTACTTGGCTTCATCTGCCTAGAACACAACTGAGAATTAGGAAGGAAGCAAAAAACTTCTGAGTAGCCCAAACAGATGTGACAAATCTCATATTCATGCATGCTCATTATAGGAGGACCTTTGAGCACTTATTACTTTACAGGAAATTGTAATAAACTTGGATAGCTGGTTGCCAGGTCTCCTACAGAGCTGAGGAAACAAAGTGCTGTCTACTAGGAAACGTGGTTGATTATCACATCTACTCTATCCAGCCTCCAAATGTATAACACGCCATTCTAACCAGGGTGCATTTGAGACTCACTTCCAGGGATATCATTTGACAACCACGGTGATATTAATAATCGCACCTTCCTTCCACACTAATTATGCAACATACCCAAATCAACAGGCACTTGGAATTCTTGTGGTCTTGTGGATTGGTTCAGATATTTGTCCAATCAGCACAGCTCAGGATTTCTCCTAGGAATTCTGGAACAAAGATGCCCTCTCTTTTCTAATGACAACCCATGCAACCTGGACAGGAAGATGTAACCTGAAAATACTACACTTATTTTTGTACCATGATACAGACCAGCCAAAGGCTAAACTTTACCCAGGGAGCCATGAAGATACATCCTTGATCAAGCCATACCAGAAGCCATCTTAACCCTCTGAGTTTTTCAGTTACCAGCAAATAAAATGCTTCTGTGGGGCTGGGGTTTAGCTCATTTTGTAGAGTGCTGCTCTGTACTCTCTGAGGACCCAGATTTGATCCCCAGCATTGCAAAAACAGGAGAGGTATTTGACAATCCACTCCTGAAGCAATTCCAAAACAATCAGCCATTGAAAACGCTATGAAGGTTGCTATTAGTCAGATACAATTCCATGGCACCTAACAACAACAACAAAATGCTTCTATGGTTTAAGTTAGTTTGGTTTTAGATTTTATGTTAGCTGTAACAATGCTGGTTTGCCTTGGAATGTCACAGTTTATAGATGCCACCATAGTATAACTATTAACAAAATTATATTTTATTACCAAAAGTATTCTGGTTTGAATAATAAATTATATGAGCTCCCATATCTTAGCTATTGTGAGGTAAAAGGAGAGTTTCAGGCCAAAACATTCACAGTGACAACTAAAAAGAGTTAAAAGAAAAAAAAAGAATATACAGAAAATATATGTTAAAAGGAGACAAAATTTCAACAACAGTCTGAGATCATTTTATATAAAAGCAAATGATTCCATAGACAATGATAGGCATAGAGGCTATTACAGTAAAGCAAGCATTTTTCCAAAAAGTTCCACCCTATTCGAGAATTATAATAAGTGTAACACAAAGCGTGTTCTCTGGTCCAATGTATCTGAGAAAAGTTCCAGTCAATAACCCCAGTTAAAGTAAACCTTAACATGGTAAAGGTTCAGAGTATTCCTTGAAAAACAGAATATTGCTTAATTTTATTTACTCAGTATTTACCCAATATACTTAATCACAGAGAATTGTTTTTCTAAAAGACACCCAATAGTATACAGCTGATAACCATTTTGCTGATATCAATCTTGGAAATGCTACAGTCAGTATTTAAGAACTTTGACTCACCAACAAAAATTCAAATTACATTTAGTGTCTTTGGCTTAAAGACTTGAAAAGTTTTTACTGTATTCTACAAAAATTTCCTTCCAGAATGTTTAAAATTTTAAGTGCTAAATAATAAAATAAAAAAGTAAATGAAAAAATAAAAACTCACCTCTCCTATGTTGTTGTTGTTAGGTGCCATCAAGTTGGGTCTAACTCATAGTGACCCTACGTAAAACAGAACAAAACACTGCTTGACACTGTGCCATGCCTGGCCCTATGTCAGTGCTTCTGTGCTATTCATAGGGCTTTCAATGGCTGATTGATTTGGGATTGCTTCGGGAGTGGATTGCCACATCCTTTTCCCAGTTTTGAGGTTCTGGGGCTCTAACCCAGGGCCTCAGAGAGCACAGAGCGGCACTCTATCAACTAAGCTAAACCCCAGCTCCTCACCTCTCCTAATGACTAATTAAATAAGACAAATGGATAGCAGAAAGAATCTCTACTGTGTAAGTAAAATGGCATGTTTGTAAGTGCTATGATTTTTTTTAAGAGTGCAAATCCTATTTTCTAGGAGAGGGAAGAAAAGGCTAGGAAGACACATGCACACACCAGTAATTATATCTAAGTAGAGTTCTGCACTGAACAAGAAATATATAAGCTGATATTCTGAGCGCTTTAGGATGTGCATTATCCCAGAGGTCATATCAACCATGATGACTTTACAAGGGACTTGAGAAATTGCAACCTTTGCATATAAATTCTTAGCAAGCTAAGGGGGCTCTTTCATGCTGAAATATAAACATGTGCTCAGGAGAAATGTGCCAGGACATATTTCACTGTCCCCAAGGGGAGTTCTCTTGACTCTGAGTAGAATAAAACAAAAACCTTCAGAGATGCCCTAAAATAAATCCTCCTTACAGCAGACAGACTGGCATCTTCACTACAACCTGGGCCTGGCAAATTCTATAGTTCAGGAAGTCCTCAGAGCTCTACAGCAGCACTCTAAAAAGACTTTTGACAGGAATTTCATGTTGGGCATCTGAAATTGAAAGAGTGAGGAGGGAGGGAGAATACACGACCAGAGCATCAAATGTTTAAAGCCACTAGGACAGAAACATTCCTGGAATGGATGCAGAGTGGAAACAACCCAGCTTAAGGGCGTCAGCCATGTTGGAATGGTGAGAGGGTAATTTCCCTTCAGTTTCTACAGAAGGGATATATGATACAACCTTCAAGAGCATTCTCAGCAGCTGACAACAGAACAGTTGTCAGACAACCAGAAAATGCGTCTGATCTTCCGAAACAGAATTATCCTCACATCAGAGGCAACAACAAAGTTGCACTAGAATAAAACACAGAATAGAAATAACCCTCATTGCAGTTTACTGTTGGCCTACCACTTCTGTGACCCTCTCAGGTGGCTGGAGCAAGGATTTAAGGACACAACAGCATTTTACTTAAACCTGACACCATGTCAGTGTAGGTTATGAGGAAGTCTAAGGGCCCTCATGCCATTTGTAGTGCAACAGTTGCTCCATAGTTGGGTTTGTGTAAATGTACGAAATTAGGTTGAAATAGTTCTTATCTGTAAAGAAAAAGAAGGAATTCCAAACATGAAAACTTTAAGCATTGAGACATGTAAAAATTCCAACTATCTGATGACTCCAAATTCATATACAGATATGCACCAAGATGGATAGATAGGTAGATAGACGGATAGTCAAATCTCAGGCAGGAGGCCATAGAACAAAAGAGTATGCTGAAATAATCACTAATGTCATAACTCTTTCTACTTATTTCAGAAAGATTTTTCATATGCATTTAATCTGAGCCTCACTCTATCCCCTCGGACAGATTACAGGCATTCATTTTACAGACATGGTAACAGATTCAAAGAAGCTAAGTGACTTGGTCACATGCTCAGCAGTAGATGGAAATGGCTGGGCTGAGATTTGCATCTGGTTACACCTGACCCGAGAGTCCCCTCTTGTTGTTGTTGTTAGGTGCTGTTGAGTCGGGTCCAATTCACAGCAACCATAGGTACAACAGAACGAAACACTACTCTACACTGTGCCATGCCTGCACTATTGTCAGTGCTTCTATTCATAGGGTTTTCAAAGGCTGTGTGTTTCAGGAGTGGGATGCCAGGTCCTTCTCTCAAGCATATAGTTATTGTTAGATGCTGCCAAGTCAGGTCCACCTCATACTGATAGCACCTGGTATTCCCAGGCAGTCGCCCATCCAAGTACTAACAAGGCCTGACCCAGTTTAGCTTCTAAGATCTGATGAGATCGGACACCAGGGTGGTAGGGTCCACTCTACCTTACTTTAAACAGAATTAAGAAATGTGAGAAAAGGAAATTAAAATCTAAACTCCCCTTTTAATGGATGAAGTGGTTATCTGGACCAGACAACTAGTATCCTTTGTAGGAACAAACAAATTGAGATAATAGTAACAATATTGCCTATTATCTATTGAAGTGCTTTCACATATAATATTTTGAAGTGTTTTTACATAGACCATTTCCTTTGGCCTTTACAATACCCTTAAAAAAACATGTAGCACAGGTATAATTTCCTCCACTTTTGAGATGAAGAAACTGAGATGCTTAGATACTAAATCACTTGCCCAGGATCATATGGACAGTTAGTAAATGAAGTAGAATTCCCAGTTCTTAGACGAGATTGTGGCTATACAACTCTGTAAGACATTTTTAATGACCTAAGAACATGAGTGTTGGTATTTTTCTGTCTTCTACTCTCTTCTTCAACTCACCATAGAGTGTTTACTGTATGCACAATGCTGTGCCAAATGCTCTGGGAAAGGCAAATGAGAAAGTGGATCTGTTTTCTAGGAATTCACAACTGAAGAGAGCTTTGACACTAATTTGCACTCAAAATACCAGAAAAAGTGAAATACATCCCATCAGAGATGCCCTAAAATAAATCCTCCTTACAGCAGACAGACTGGCATCTTCACTACAACCTGGGCCTGGCAAATTCTATAATTCAGGAAGTCCTCAGAGCTCTACAGCAGCACTCTAAAAAGACTTTTGACAGGAATTTCATGTTGGGCATCTGAAATTGAAAGAGTGAGGAGGGAGGGAGAATACACGACCAGAGCATCAAACGTCTAAAGCCACTAATTCAGCAGAAAGGAAAGGTCACTCATGAATATAAAAATCAAAGAGAGGCTCAGGAATAGTTACATGTCCAAGTTTACCAGGAACAACCTCAGTTTATGCCTACAGCCCTTTCATGACCCCTTTCACTCTCCCACGTGTCCCAATTTGTATGAAAAATTATATGATGAGCCTTTCATGAAGGTGGTGACATTAGATAGGGCTTTAAAGGATGAGATATATTTTAATGGGTGGAGATTTAGGAAGAGACTATTAATAGAGGAGAACATGAAAGTCAAATCAAAAATGGCAGAATAAAAAAAGTACGGTGAATTAAATATGACAGAGAATCTACAAAACTGGCTGCCATTTTTTCTTCCATCCCTATATGTCCATACTGTTCCATCCAAGAGATGGAGTCTCTTTCCTTGAATCTGGCTGGCCCTGTAACTTGCCTTGGCCAACAGAATGCTCTAGAAGTAACATGGTGGTGTCACCTCAAGGTTTACCCTCTAATATGCTAGGAGACTTGTGTCTTTGCTCTTGGAAACAACAACAACAACAACAACAAAGTAAGCCAATGACAAAGGCAAGGGGAAAAAAGCTTCCACAAACCAGCCTGCACCTATTCTAGCCAACCCCTCCAAGGGATCCATAATAGGAGCAGAGAAGCCATCCTGGCTATTTCAGCCCAGCAGACACTGCACAGAGCAAAAGAATGGCCCAGCTTGCCGAATTCTGAGCGATAATAAACTGCTTGTAAGTCAGGCCACTAGATTCCGAAGTGGCTTGTTACATTGCAATGAATAGCTGAGACCGAGTGAGCAGAACATGACAATTTAACCTTTGTTAGCATGCGGTTTGGGAGACAGACCCAGCAACCCACTCCCAAAAATGAGTCCAGCACTGAAAACCCTATGAATGGCAAAGAAGCTCTGACAATAGTGTTTCACCTGTTGTATGTAGGGTCACTAAGAGTCAGATACCAACTCAACGGCACCTAACAACCACAACAGCATGCATGAGGTTGGTGAGATTGGTCTTCACCATGTTCCTGGTCCAGCTTCAGTCTTAGGAAAGCCGTGGCTCCCTGTGTCTCAGGAGTGAGCTTTCTTGGTGACTCTAGCCTTTGTTCAGTGGTACAGTGATCCCAGAGATCTGAGCCCAAGACCATTTTCTCTTCTCTTTCAGGCCTATGGCACCAAAAGACAGACTTTCTGGAGAGTCCTCCTCTGCCATCTTTACCATGAGCTCCCAGGGAAGCCTGGGGAGCAGAGCTTTCCAGTGCGTGCAAACTGCCCCCGCATCTGTGACTCTCACGGCTCTGTACTCTCACACTGACCCACATTCGGCCAGCCTTCAGCAAGCCATTCATAATGCTAGCTGAATCCAGTTTATGTGCTTCTGTGGCAGTCCTGCCTTCTTGAGAGTTTTGCAAACAGATAAGTTAAGGCCTGTGTTCAGTCTCTCTAGAGGTGCCTGCTGTTCCTTGGATGTCAGGCTAGGTGGCTTCCCTGTAGTCTCAGCTCTCTGATGAGTTCAAAGTTATAATTTTGCATATGACTTCTTAAGTCAAGTTTTACATTTCAGAGGAAAACAGAAGTGTATGGTGAGTTTTTAAACAATAGCCCTGGAAACTCTAGGAGGTCTACAGAGGGCCCTCAGGGGCGCCCCCAGGTAAAAGGGAGGCTGCTGAAATCTCCATTCCTGTCCCAAGAAGTCAGCTCTATTATTTTTTAAAGCAATTTTATATACTGAGCTGCAGCATTTGGAAAAACCACTGACCCACAGCATGACTTCAGAAGCATCCAGTAAGCACTCTCTTCTCCCAAAACTACCTCCTCTCTACTTCCCTGAGCGTAAAATCCACCTAGAGAGAGAAAAGCTTTTTACATGACACTCAGAAATAAAGTTTAAAATTCAGGCACTTCAAGGGGAAGTTGACTTAAATTCAAATTCAGGAGGGTAATAACATTTATTTTCCTTAAAGCAGGACTTAATAAGGAGAATAGAACACAAAAACCATGAGCCTGAAAAGGAGTCAGGGGCTGGGTACAGCTTAGTGGTACAGTGTGCAAGGCCTTGGGGAAAGAAAGAAAAGCAAGAAAAAAGGGAGTGAGGGAGGGAGGGAGAGAGAGAAAGAGGGAGAAAGAGGGGGGAGGAAGGCAGGCAGGAGGGAGGGAGGGAAAAGAGAGTAAAAAAGAACATTTGGTTGGGGATAGAAAAATGGTTTCAAAATTATGGTTCAGGCACAAAAGGCAATTCACAGTTTTTCTCAGAGCTGGCACACACATGCACGCATGTATCTGCAGGAGAATGAGGCAGTCCAAGAATCTGCTTAGCAGCTACATAATACAAGCAAGCACGGTCAGTAGCTCAAGAGGCCTACGTGATAACAAGATGTAAATACAGATACTTTCTTCTCAACTAGTTGGCCTGTGGCTGGGATTTATCTCAGTTGGTAGAGCTCTGCACTGCAGTCTCTGAGGTCCTGAGTTCAATTCCCAGCACCGCAAAAATGGGAGAAGGGCCTGGCAATCCACTCCCAAGGCAATCCCGAAACAGTCAGCCATTGAAAACCCTATGAGGGTCGCTATGAGTCGGATATCGACTCGACGGCACCTAACAACAACATGTTGGCCTGTGAGCTACAAACACACAACTGTTCAGCACCTTGGCTAGTCCTGCTTACACAGAGCTGTAATATTAAAAGGTGAATGAAGGAAGGAAAGGAAATATGTTAAAGACAAACATGAAACAGTCACTGAAAAGCCACTCAAAATAAGAGCAGTGGGGTTCTCCAGAAAGTACCTGCAGTTTCTACACATCACATGAATCATCTAAGGAGACTCTTCACAGCCAGAGATGGAACGTCTAGAAAAAATGCTAATACTGCTGAACGTTGCTGCTGCTGTAATTTCAAGTGAGAGTGACTAAGCCAGAAACAGCATTAGCAATTTTCAAATCAGGTCTCAGATAAACAGTTCAAAAGGAAAACAAATGTGCAAATAAGTTCTCCTATAATACTTACATGGAATATATATAAGATAAAGGTAGTCATGATAAATATATATACATATATGTACTCATATAT
>VMDO01011674.1:8422-65759 GCA_007922755.1 Pedetes capensis
ATTCTTGCTTCCAAGGAGCACTCTGGTTGTACTTCTTCTAGGACAGATCTGTTGGTTCTTTTGGCAGTCCATGGTATATTCAATAGACGTCTCCAGCACCACAATTCAAAAGCATCAATTCTTTTTCTGTCTCTCTTGTTCAATGTCCAGCTTTCACAACCATATGATGCGACTGAAAATACCATGGCATGAGTCAGACTCACCTTCGTCTTCAATGTGACATCTTTGCTTTTCAATACTCTAAAGAGAGATTTTGCCACAGCTTTTCCTAGAGCAATGCGTCTTTTGATTTCTTGACTGCTGCTTCCATGGGTGTTGATTATAGAGCCAAGCAAAGCAAAATCTTGGACAACCTCAATCTTTTCTCCATTTATTGTGAAGTTGCGTGCTAACCCAGTCGTAAGGATTTTTGTTTTGTTGATGTTTAGTCGTAACCCATATTGAAGGCTATGATCTTTGATCTTCATCAGTAAATGTTTTAAATCCTCTTCACTTTCAGCAAGCAGAGTGGTGTCATTTGCATAACGCAGGTTGTCAATGGGTCTTCCTAAGGAATATATGGCAGCCTTAAAGACAAAGCTGGTAAAGTTGACATTCACATTCTCCCATCAGAACATTGGAAGCAATGGCAGACATGACCTCAGGAGAGAAAATAATGGTCATTACCTGGAAGCAACTGACACGTATGCAAACACCTAGAATAGTTGGAAGAACTTTTATGGGACTGGGAGTTCATATAACTGAGAATGGGGAGGAAGTCAGAGAAACACATTTGTAAACACATGTGTATTTTTACCACATTTTCATGGATTGTGGAAGCAGCAACCACAACTATCACGAGAAGGGAGCCATAACCAATGCAGTAAGGAAAGAAGAAGGAATAGAAGGCACACAGATTGGAAAGGAAGAAATAAAGTTGTATTTACAGATGACATAATTTTCTATGTTGAAAAACCAAAGGGATCTAAAACAAAAACAAAACAAACAAAACCAAAAAATAAAAAATAAACCTCTCCCAGAATTGAGATGTGGTCTGGACAGTATCCCAGGATATAATGTCCATATACAAAAATCAGTTGTGCTTCTATATACTGACAACCACCAGAAAGCAAATTAAAATAATAAAAACTCGTTATGGTTTGAATATGAAATGACCTCCATAGGCTTATAAATTGGGGACTTGTTTGTCAGCTGATGGACTTTTGGTAAGTGACTGGATCTTGAGGGCTCTGACCTAATGAATGAATTAATCCATTGATGGAATCATTATTGGGAAATGTTGAATAGTAGGAGGTAGTGCCTAATTGGAGAAAATAGGTCACTAGGGGAAGGATCTTGCGGACTCTCCCTTGCCCTGGCCCCTTCCTGTATTCTCTCTCCCTGCTTCCCACTGGCAGATGAGGTAAAGAACCCCTTCCCACACGTGCTGTGGCCACCATGTTCTTCTCAAGCACATGGGGCCAAGAAATCATGAGTTGAACCTTCTTAAATTGTGTGCCAAAGTCAATCCTTCCTACCTTAAGTTGTTTTAGTGGGTATTTTATCACAGCAACACAAAAGTAACTAATACAAAACCCAAATATTTACATTAGGTGTGTGAGAAATTCATATGACAAGAAATAAATAAGACCTAAATACATGGAGAGACATTGTGTTCATGGATCAAAAGACTCAACATAAAGAAATGGCAATAGGATTTCTTGTATAGAGAGTTGATTTTAAAGTGCATGTGGAAAGATGAATGAGGTAAAACAATGTTGAAAAGAAATAAGGTGGGAAAAATCTCATTAATGGGCTTTAAAGACTTACTCTAAAGCTATAGCAATCAAGTGTGGGGATAAAGATATAAAATAGTAAAAATTGAATAGACCAGAAATGAACTCATAAAAATTAGTCAATTAATTTTAATTTTTGATGGACACATACTAATTATACATATTTATGGGGTAAAATGTTTGAACATGTATAAATACAGCCAATTGATTTTTGACAAAGATGCAAAGTAACTTAACATGATTACCGAGGAAGCAAGAACTGTCTCCTCATGACCACCGAGACCACCAACACAGGTGTTTGCCTCTGGAAGGCAAAAGCGCCTGAGGCTTTTCTTTTCTCCCACCTCTGCCAGTGTCCTGAGGTCCACAGGAGTCCGTGCCCCTCACCAGAGGGTCTCAAGTGAACTGTGTTTAATATCTGTGTGCGCAGCGCCACCACCCGTCGGAACATCCGGGCCCAACGGAGAGGCACGCACCCCATGTAGAATCTTTCCGGCAAATTTCACTGGAACAATTAGTCGTGAACATGCCAACAAAAAGAGAATCTTTGCTTAACTCTCACCTCTTTTATAAAATCTAGCTGAAAAAGAAATATAGATCTAAGTGTAAAATAAACTTAAATATTTGTGATCAATGGTTAGGCAAAGAGTCCTTTAATATGACACAAAAAGCAAAGTGTACAAAGGAAAAAATATAATAAATTGGACTTCATGAATTATTTAAACTATCTCTGTGATAGACACTTTGAAGAGAATGAAAAAAAACAGGCTATAGATTGGGTGAAAATATTTGCAAATCACTTACTACAAAGATCTTATATCCAGACTATATTAAAAAAAACTTTCAACTCTCCAAAACAAGAAAACAAACATCTCAATTAAGAATGGGCAAAACACTTAAACAGATACTTCACCAAAGTAGATATACAAAATGCAGTTAAACATATAAAAAGATACTTTACAGTATTAGATATTAAGGAAATACAAATTAAAATTGTGATATCATTACACTCTTCTTCTTGTTGTTGTTAGGTGCCCTCGAGTCGGTATCCAACTCATAGCGACCCTCATAGGGTTTTCAATGGCTGACTGTTTTGGGATTGCCTTGGGAGTGGATTGCCAGGCCCTTCTCCCATTTTTGCGGTGCTGGGAATTGAACCCGGGACCTCAGAGACTGCAGCACAGTGCTCTACCAACTGAGCTAAATCTCAGCCCACACTCTTGTTGGAATGGGTAAAATTACAAAAATACTAATGAGAGCTGGAAAACAACTGGAACTCTGATACATTGTTTCTGGGAGTACAAAATGGCTTACCTACTCTTGAAAATAGTTTGGGAGTTTCTTATAAAATTAAATATACACTTAGTATATAACCCAGAAATCTTGGTATTTACTATAGACACATGGAACATTGTGTTCACACAAAAACTTGTATAAAACTCTTCTATAAACCCCTAAACTAGAGAAAAACCTGAATGTGGTGCATCATACAATGGAATACCACTCAGCAATAAGATGGAATGAGGTATTGATTGATGCAATGATGAGTCTGTCATTTCAGTGAGTGTAAAGAAGCCAGTGGCAAAGTTATATGCTACTTGCTTCCATTTTATATGATATTCTCCAAAAGACAAAACCATAGTGATGGAAAATCCACTCAGGGTTGTCAGGGTTTTAGAGTGGCAGGGTATGATTTCAAGGGATAGTATGAGGGTTCTGGAGTGACAGAACTGTTTTGTATCCTACTTGTGGTGGGTATCAAAATTATTGCCTATCATCTGGATATTGATAGAGAAAATCCAGTGGCAATGGCACACAGACACAAGAGAACACTCTGATCTACCAAGAAGCAAGTTTATTTGAGAGCAAGAGAAGGGTGGAAATCCCACTTGGGCAACACTGCCTCTGAGGAGGTGGCTGGGCTGAGCTAAATGAGGCTAGGGATTTTATAGGCCTCACAGGGCCTTGGTAGGAAGCATAGAGAGGGGAAAGTTTTCTTTGTGAAAGAGGAGAGGAGTTAATGTTTTCAGATATTTGATATCTGGCTCTTGGTATCAAAGACATTCTGACCTTGAGGGCCAGTTAGTTTTGAATGTCTGCCCACCTTGTCTTGTGGTATCATTCTGACCTTGGGGCCTTGTCTGAGGGCCCATTTTCAGTTAAGTATGAGGTCATTTCCCAATCTTGGTAATGCAGGAGAAAGAGTCTGACTCTACATGGGGGAAGAAAGCTGCTGTATGTTGGTTTGCTATCTTATTAACTTATTTATACTGACCCACTTGCCCAAAGTTGTATTTGGTCTTTCTCAGTATTATTGCTAAAGATGATTTTGTTCCCTACAACATGCTTTACAAAAACATTCCTCCTAGGAAGTGACAAAAGATCTCTTGGGCTGGGGGTATAGCTCAGTGGTAGAGCACTTGCCCAGCACCACAACAAAACAAAAAACAAGCAAAATATGCTCCACTTGTCACCCAGAACTGGCCTCTGTTTCTATGAGTACAGAGCCTGTCTGCTTTGCTTGTGAGCACTCTGAGTTCTTTGAGCAGAGGTGACCTTCTTCCTTCAGTGCTCGCTGCAAAGTTGGAGTAAATGCATGCACAGTTCCAATGATTTTTTTCCAGAAAGAGTAATTTTCCAATTGCAGTTTGAAACATAGTCCTCCATGGGGAGAAGAATCATCAAATTGCAATGGCATTCCAATGTACCAATATTAAATATTCCGTCTCATTTCATAGCATCCTTGTATCCTTTTTTTTTGTTGTTGTTTGTTTGGTTTGTTTCTCACTTTTATGTCCAGCATGCTTGAGGCTAAAAATGTAAGCATTTGGATGTTCTTGTTCTGAGAAAACAATCTATGGGGCTTAGGTTTGTTCTCTGCTGCCCTCACTCTGGGCTTCTAGCATCTTCCAATATATTCAGAGATCTCTGCTGTAGCTAACAGCAGAATCCCAGTACCCAAATTTCAATCTAAGCTTCATATTTAATTTCATGTCTCCATCTTGGATTAATTGTGCATTGAAACTATTTATATAGCATGTAAAGGATAAGATAGTTTCAACAAACCTCTGGAGACAGTGCCAGGTTTAATTTAAAAGAATCCTGTATGTCTTTTCTTTCCTAGCTCTTCTATTCCTTTATTCTCCCTTTCTTATTTTCCTTTCTTTTCTTTCTTTCTTTTTGCCTTTTCTTATAAACACATTAAAATTGAGTACCACCCTGAATTGAAAGCACCTTATGAGAAGTAATTGCTACTGTCTTTTTAACATCCAGTCCCATTTCCTGACTCCTGATGGACATTAAGGTACAGTCAAACCTTGTGTATGTGGTTATTTTTCAGTGCTTTTGAGATAGATTACAAAATTTGAGGGGGGAGAAAGTCACTTTTCTAAATCTTGAGATTTCTGAAATCTCCAGTGCAGACTTTATCTAGGCCATCTTTATCCCAAAATCAAGGATTAACATCAGTTTGTAAGATGCCAAAGATAAAGGATATCAGAAGCTTGAAAATGCTCAGGTAACTGGGTAAAGCAGCTTCATATTCATGCATTTGGAAGGACAGAAAGTCTGTTTACCCAATTTAATAGCCATGGCCATGACGCTGCCGTGAATTGTGTTCTATGCCCAGAGAAGTATTTAGAGGCAATGCCTTCAAAGAGGATGAAGTATGTTTCCCCTGCTGAATGGCCTTTCTGGATCCACACCCATGGTGGTGGGACCCACTTCTCTGTTTTGACCTGATGTTTCAAGGCTCAGTTTGACTCTAAAACCATTTTTGAAGGTTTTACTTTCTATTGACTATTAAGTTATATTATAGTCAGAAAGGAAACAACAAACATAGCATTCAATTAAACACAGAAAAATTTTAAGGTGTATACATCCTCCAGATTCTTATTGTTGAACAGATAGTTTTTACAAACATTTGAATCATTATGCACTATTGAGTGCATTTTGCCTTTGTTTTCTTTTGAAACGAGGGTCCATTCTTACTATAAAAATGTTGCCTGCTATTGTAAAAGTACACACAATGCGAAAAAGTAGAAGAAAGTAAAAACAATTACCTAGGATTGTAACACCTACAGAAAGCTATTTTCAATGTTTTCATGAATAGAAGATTGCATCTGAAGACCAATCCTGGATTAGATGTGGTTGGGGAAGGGCATGTGGAAGTGTTGGGCACAGGGGAGGAAGAATAAGCAAAGACTACCATTAAGATTTTCTCCTGTTAAAAAGCAGCAAGCAAATCATATGTTCAGAGGTAAAGTCAAAGAAATTGAGTTTGGTGTGTGTGTGTGTGTGTGTAGATAAGAGATAGCAAGGGACAAAGGTAGACAAATGATAAATTCAGATGTCATACTGGGTTGCTACACAAGAAAGACCAGCTTATGAAGAGAGAGCTGTTCTCTTCGGGGAGGTTTCTTAGACTTGATGCAGCCAATAATGTCCCTCTCTGCTTAACAATTTGAACATTTCTGGACTGAGCTCAATTAATTTTTGCTAAGGTGTATTTACTGAATCCACTAGTTAAATTCAATGGAAGATTTCAAGGTGCGTTTGTTGTGTATATGTATTTATGTGTGCACACAAGCACACACATATGTATTTTCTATGGCTGAACCAATCAACTGAGATACAAATCTATTGCTTTGGGTGTAATTAGGGAAATAACAAGAGTTCACACAGTTTGTTCAGCTTCATCCTAGTGCATAGTGACACCGAAGTGCCCTCTCCTCCATTCTTCCATGAGGCCTGGTTCTGGGTCTAAACACGTAACTGCCCTACTTACAGTTTTGGCTAAAACTAGGGAGAGAGCAATTCTCAACCTGTCTCTGCCTTGCTCATAGCAATGTTACAATTTATGGAAAAGGTGAAATGAAAGCCGGGAAATATGCATGTGTAGGTTTAGTGTGGGCCTCAGTTACTGGACTGGGAGATGAGTCTTCCTCCTGGTCCTAGGGGCCAGGTTCATTTTCACCCCATTTTCACCCAGCATGGTATTTTCTGTATGGAGCTGGAGTTGAAAAAGGCATTTTTTGAAAATAGATTCTAATTCCTAGGGCCCCATTACAATAGGATTCAGAGACCCTTCAGCCCTAGACTAGTCTCAGGTATAACTATTTGGAGTATTCTTGAGTCCAGAAAGAGGGCCTACAACCTCCTTTGCCACTAATCCCAGATCTTGGGTGTAAAATTGTCCATCCATGATGGTTTATTGCAATCCATGGAAGCCAAAAAGCAGAGGCCAGCATGTACATTTAGAATATCAACTATTTTTTTTCAGTTTCTTTTTTTCTTCCCTTTCCCTAGGAGGCCAGCTGCTAAGTCACAAGAAGCATAATAAACACATCCACATTGCAGACTTGATCAATTTCAGAGTTTCTGGTCTGTTTGCTGACTACTTTGATTGTATTGAATTTCCTTAGCAGATTAGGAGGGGGAATGGTGGCTGATAGCCCAGAATGGATCCTGACTCTCTGCGTGAATGTCTCATCCTTTGTTTGTGACAAATCCAGTAAAGATTAGTTTTGTATCTCTCCTGAATGGCTTCTGGCCTTCTAGCTGCCCACAGACAATAGAATTTTATTACATCAAATCACCAGAGTAAGGCTCATTGCCAATGTTTCCCCTGGACAAATAGCTGCTTTTTGACTAGGCTTGACTTTTGAAGTAAATGGTTAAAGACCTATTTGTCTCACATCATTAACAAGTTAGCAGATGAATGGTTCTATTACATACATATATATATATATATATATATACACATATATATATATAGTGTTTGTTAACTGTCTGTATCACTCACATATAACTGTCTATATCACTCATATATGTACAGAACTGTCTATATCATATATACACACACATGTGACATAGGCAGTTAACAAACTAACATAAATGAAGGAGGCAGTTTTTATTTGAAGCCCATGCTTAACATTTTGTGTTTTGATGCTTGCTAAATAAAACCTCTTCATCTGCTTAGCAAGTGGCTAGGTTTTTATTAGGTGCCCGTCAACCTCAGTATCCTTCCCTAGTGACTCAGGAAGACTCAAGTCCAGAGAGATCTGTCGGAAATAGAGAGACCAGTGGTAACCTGACCATGTGTTGCTCTCTGCATGATCCTTTCTATGACAACAAATAAATTTGAATTAGGAAAGCCTAAGAATCATGGGACACCAGAGGAGAGGCTCATAAAGAGAATGTGGCTTTCCCAAGTCACCAAGAAGCAAAGTTGGTCTAAGAAAAGAATCATACCATTCCCAGGGGCACACAGTCTAAGAGGGGGCAAAACAAAGGATCCACACACCAGGCTTCTAAGGCATGTGATCCCCACCAACTTATTCTTTATATGAGTTCATAAAAACTAAAGGTTTCCTGGGAGAGAACAATGCTTTGTCCTTCTGCTTAACTAATTAATAAAAAGTTCTTTTACCTGGGAAGTTAATTACCAATGGGAACTCAGCCAAGGCCATAATGTGGAACTTCCCTAACTTCTGTTGAAACTGGATACATACCAAGGTTCCAAGATCAATGCCAAGAGGATAAACAACTCAGGGAGCTGTGCTCTCGTGGAGTACCCATTCTGTTCATCTAGGAGCTCCTCCACTCATGCAGCAGTTAGTTCTTTTAACTAACTCAATCCTGTTGAATTTTTTTTCTTTCCTGTGGAATGATCCCTTAGCCTCACTGACTTCCTGTTTCAGATTTCTCTTCCCTCCAAACCAGGATTTCTCCCTATCTTGCCAAGAATTTTGTTCTTGAAGAGGGCCATCTGGAAGAAGCTCAGCAACTCAGAATCTATGCAGCCTGGCCAACTTGGTGTCTGGCTTTAATGACTTTCATGGTGACCAAGTCCCTAACTAGCTGCTCGAGAAAAATTATATAGTTACATTTACTTTTTTAAAGGGTTCAAACAACCATTTGTGACTAACTCAGGTTTGCCTCACTCAGGACTTCCTTCAGCAGGAGAAGAATGGGCAGGCTTCTCTAGTTGGTCCCATCTGCCCACAGCTCCAAAGACAGATGGCTGAGGTGGATGGAGCTGGAGGAGACCAGCAGAATGGAAGTCCCATGCAGGGAGTGAGAAGACAGATTTTAAGGCCAAATGTCCTTGGAGCTCCAAGCTCAGGAAACCCAGAGCAGAGTCAACACAGGGAAATACCACAGGGAAATTCATCTTTGAAGCTACTGTAATGAACGTGGACCCAGAGGTGGTCGTTTTTCAGAGAACTCTGGAATGAATCGATTCCAGCCAGTCTCTTCACTGTGGTGCACATGGCTTACCATGTTGACAGGGCTGATACAAAGACCAAGAAAAAAATGTCTGAAATCAGAGTTGGGCTACCCAATTGTATCTTAGCCTTTGGATAGAAATGTCTTTCCTCTTTCTCTGTCTCTCTCTGTCTCTCTCTGTCTCTCTCTCTGTCTCTGTCTGTATCTCTCTCTCTCTCTCTCTGTCTCTCTCTGTCTCTCTCTGTATCTATCTCTCTCTCTGTCTCTTTCTCTTTGGCATTTCTTTTCTTTCTTTGTTTTCTTTTGTTTGTTTGTTTGTTTGTTTGAGCTGAAGGAGGAAGGCTTCATGTTGACAGGAAGCCATCTGTTTGGGGAGGTTATCATTATTATTATTTGTTTAATAGTAAGAGCTAAGTAGCTCACTTTGGCAGACTCCAGAGGTATGCATAATTCAACTGACAATCTCAGCTTGGAAACTGAATGAAAACTCAAGGACCTTGAAACAAAGTGAGCAAGCAAGGATCACAGTTGCTTCTCAGTGACTGCCTATGAGGGTAGCTTTTTGTATTTGGTAAAAGGACAGACAAATGCAAAAAAGGCTCAGAGTTTGACTCAATAGTCATGGGAGTGGAGCAGGGAGCAGTGTCCTAAAAGCTGTATGCTGATGGTATTTCCGTAACATCTTATTTCTGATGTAGCCAAATTAAAGACCCAATTTTATTTCCTATTATTAAATAAGAGATGTTAAATATCTTTCTATACTGGTGATCTGTCACCACAATAATGCCATAAGAGTAAACCGCTCTAGGACTCATTGGCTTAACATAATCATCTATTGGTTGTGAGCATGTAAACTAGCTATAGGATGACAATGTGAGTCCACAGCAATTTTGGTTGTGTGTGTGGCGGGTGCTTCTTTGCATTCCAGCTAGCCTCCTGTGTCTGAGTATGATTGACTGTGCCTGATCTAGGAGAGCCTCAGCAGGGATGTCTGGGATGACTGGAGCTGATCACTAGGTGACTTTCATATGCCTCCAGGAGACTGGCTCAAGTATGTTTACGTAGCACTTGTAAAGAAAAAAAGAATGAAAAAAAAAAAAAGAACTAGAAAGAAATAAACAACCAGAAAATGTGCATGGGCTTCCACAAATTTCTACTTGCATTAACTTTGTTTGTCTCATTGTCTAAAACAAGTGATGTGGTCAAACAGATAGTTGGTGTGAGAGGGCACTCCCAAAGCCATGACACCAAAAGGCTATTAATTATGACCATTAATACAGACATTCTACAGCATCCTAAAAATTTCAGATTGATCAGTGGTGTCACTGCAAGATCCTTGCCAGCTTAAGAATATTGATGACATTTAAATAAACTGCACCTATGTGTGAACTGGTCACCACTACATTGAATGTTGAGAAGCTGGGTTTCTCAGGAGAATGCTAATTCTTGCCCTTCTTTCCTCCTGATCTGATCCTAATTGATTTTCAGTCCTAAAGCTGCCTCTGACTAATGGAACAGACACTGTATGGTCAAAGCTCAAATCCAGAGCACATTGTCTCATTGGGCAACTTTGCTTCCTTGTACCCTGTGTTGGAGGAAGAAGATGAGTGTGCCTAGAAGCACAAAGGAGGAAAGGAATTATAATTGGAGTCTAGAGAGTAAGGCTAAGAGTGCGTTGTAATTTCTGGACACTGCTGTGTTTGAGGTGCAGATTCCCAAAGAAGGAGGGAGCTGAGGGGTTCAGCCCATGCCTATTGGCAACTCCATATCTAATGTCATTATAGCATGTTCAGAGAATCTCGAGTTAGGGATTTCAGTGTCTTGGAGTTCGCAGCTTTTATTTTAGCCTGGGTAATATATAAAAACAAGGCCATGGTACAGTATCACATCCACAATATTAAAGAAGAGATTTCATTATGTAATTGGACTTTCTTTCTTTCTTATTTTTCCTCTTTTCTTTTTTCTTTTTCTCTCCCTCTCTCTTTTTGTGGTACTAGAAAGAGAGAGGATCTGACTAAGTTGCACAGAGTGCCCCTGGTGACAAACCTGTGATCCTCCTGCCTCTGCCTCCTGGATAGCTGAAATTATAGGTGTGAGCCACTGTATTCTGACTTATCAGTCCTTCTCACTCCCCTGCCCTGTTGGGTGCCTTTACCTTTGGCACATTCTTCATAGATCTGACTTTCTTAATCCCTTCCCATTTTGCCTTTTCCAGTCTAAATATTGACTTGGCTCCATCCTGTTGTCCTATTGCTACTCTCCTTCCAGGAAGAACAGAGTCCATTCTATCTTTACTCTTCTTCCTTGGTCCTCCCTTTCTACTCCTTTCCTTCCAGGCTTAGGTTTTACCTCTTTATTCCCTTCTTAGAAAAGAACCTCTTAGATATTTCCTGCATTTAAGGCAGGTGTCAGAGTGATATAGGAGCTATATTCTTTGATTAGTCTTGAGAAAAGAGGATAAAGATGGAAGAAGAAGGGACTATTATTTGATTATTAAGGATTTGTTGTCACTGGCGGTTCATAAATATGCTGTCAGGAATTTATTCCAGTGTGCTTGCTTTATTGAAGAAGCACCTGAAACTCAAGAGGGTTTAGGATTCTATTTGTAGATATTTGTCAATTTGCTATGGAACCCAAGATCAAGTCTCCTGACTCCCAGTTCTGAGGTGGGAATTAACGTCATTATGCATTATTATGAGAAATGATGTCATTATTCATTGAATACTGGCATTCAGAGATAACAAAGACTTCCTAGCTCTGAAAATGTACAAACAAAAAAAATTGAACCATTGCATCAGGGAGGGATTTTGTTAAATGGCTTCTGAGGTTCTTTCTAACCCTGGGATTCATAGACACTGAATCCAACTCCTCATTTACAAATGAGAAAACCAAGAGAAACTAAACAAATTGGCCATACCTTGTTGGCCGCAGAGCTGGTATGTGAAACTGTCTTTCATCCCTAGTCATTATTCGTCCTCTGCACCTTCTGTCGTGAAGCATGTCTCACCTAGGTGGGAACCTGCTGTCTTGAATGTTTCTCATCTAGACTAGCTTCAAATTTTCTGAATTTAAGTGCTACAGAGCAAGAGACAAACCCCTGTGCTTCTTATTTGCATTCACTGGGTTCATATAAGTTGATGTTGGGGTCAGGAACCCATTTTTAAATGTTTGCTGTGAAGTTGCCCAGAAACATTAAACCTTCGTTCTTGGATCATTTAAACCAATTGATTTTTTCTTCATTTTTTTTCTTTTGCTCTTTCTCAATTCCCTTGGAAGAAACACTAACAGAAAAGCAATTTTTGAAAGGATGAAATATGTTGCATTCTTTTCTCAGATGATGAACTTCTCATCTCTAATGAACCTCTTTTTAGTCTTTAAATCAGTGCCACTAAATTACTCCGGGCTGGGATTTGGCTCAGTTGGTAGAGCACTGCGCTGCAGTCTCTGAGGTCCCGAGTTCAATTCCCAGCACCACAAAAATGGGAGAAGGGCCTGGCAATCCACTCCCAAGGCAATCCCGAAACAGTCAGCCATTGAAAACCCTATGAGGGTCGCTATGAGTCGGATACCGACTCGATGGCACCTAACAACAACAACAACAAATTACTCCACAAAATACCATTCATAATGGAAGAGAGTAAGTTTAAACTCCTGGAAGTTTGGGAACACAATCCAAAGAGTCCTCAGTTACATTGAAATTTCTCTAAAGCTTTTGTTCTAAGAAATGAGAATTTCACATGCAACTCTCCAACCTATGCATGTTTGTTATTATTTCTTAAATGTTTCAAATTACATTCCATTAACTATAGTTGATGCTGTGAGAAGACCTACCACGTTTATCCTGTGACATCATCAGTACAGGCTACACTGCCATACATATTCTTAGCATTGTAGTAAATATTCATGATTAAAGAAGCATGGCTTTAAATATTAGGTAGAGATGAATGTTGATCTTCTCAGTCTGGTTCTGGAAAGCATGAAATCACTGAAGGATACATGTAATATGTGTTGACATTTAATCTCCCTAAAAATATTAAAATTGCATTGTGTCCCATTAAGGAATAAAACCTTCCCAACATGCACTTTCTATGTAATGCCTTAGAATATTAGAAGCTAACATTTATTATTTTATGTATAATCTTAATTCACCCTCAAAACAACCCTATAAAAAGAATAGTGTCACCAACTCCATTTTCAAATGATAAAATGGAACCACAAGGGAGATAAGTCATCTGCCCAAGGTCATAGAGCAATTAAGGAGGTGGGGTGGGTGTTGGAATGAGCCTTATGCAGCATAACTCAGAACCACCATGGTTTCTGGCTCCTCTCTGTGAATTTCTTCCAATTCTCAGCAAATATTTGCTGCTCCAGTTAATATACCTCCCATCCCAGGAGTTATCATGCTAGAAGCAAATGCTGTGACTTGCGCATCATAAGACAATTTGTTGTTTCTTTGCTTCTCTAGCTAGAGGTAGAACAAAAGAGTTTCTGGGCCACTGTCAAACATCTCCTGCCTTTTAAAGAAAAGGGGTGGTACATTTGTATCAAGAAAACAACAATAGGAACAATAACAACCCAAATCAAACTACGACAAAGATGCAGTGATTCGAAAACTGCAGGGAACTCTCTCTGGAGATATTCAGGCCAACACAGACAACGTCAGACAGAAACTCAGGGGGTGTCACATTAATTATCCACAGGGAGAAAACTATCATTTTGGAAAAGCTTTCTGGAAAGACTCCTCAGAACTGCATCCACTATGCCTTTGCTTTTGCCTTTGTGCCTCATCCATCTGTCTGCATTCCCTTCTAACCACTCTTCCTCTCTCCCCTTCAGATGCTCAGCCATTTATCCTGGCTGTGTCATCTAAGGATATCCTGACCTTTGGGAACAAGGTTAGTGCTACTGCTTTGATCCTCTTCTTAGAGATGTTTGTATTCTTCTCTAATGCTGTATCCTTAAATCTGGGGACAGTGCTTCTAGCACACCAAGAAAGTGAGTTTTGGCTGTCTTGACTTTGCTCTTTTAAGAGCCACAGAGCTCCTTCACATCTGACCTTGTTTTCCCTTCACTGAACAACATTAATTAAATCTCTGTTATGTGCAAGAGGCTGGGGTTTAGCTCAGTTGGTGGAGTGCTGCTTTATACTCTCTGAGGCCCTGGGTTTGATCCTTAGCACCACATAAACAGGAGGAGGACCTGACAGCCCACTCCTGATACAATCCCAAAACAATCTGCATTGAAAACCCTATGAAGAGCAGAGATGCACTGACATAGTGCTGGGCATGGCATAGTGTCGAGGAGTGTTTCTTTCTGTAGTACACAGTGTCACTGTGAGTTGGATCTGACTTGACAACACCTAACAATAACAACAACATTATGTGGAAAACCTTGGGCTAGGAACTGGGGATAAAAATAGAAAATTAAATGTGCTATTAATATCTGGGGCAGGGGGAAGAGAAAGTTAATACATCATAAAAATATATGAAGCTTAAACTGAATAAGTACTCTACAGAAGGTGTGTGTTATGATACTGGGAAAGAATTTAGCCGGTACACCTGACTTTGACCTGAGAGGGGAAGACTCCTGTGAAATTTAAAGAACTGAGTGTAGAGAGTTGAGTGAAGACAGATAGAAGGTAGAGCATTTCAGACAAAAGGAATATTATGGAATATAATTGACTCCAGGATACAGAGACTACACTAAAAGTTGGTATATTAAGAGGCTGCTGACTTGGGCAAGATCATGCAGAATTTTCCAGATTACATTGATGATTTTATCCAAGCAGCACAAGAAGCCATCAGAGTGTTTAAGTAGTAGGCAAGAGGATATGGATATCACTTAATCAGAGATATGGACTGAAAATACTATTCAGGCCTCAGGATGTAGAGAATAGTTAGAGAAAAGGGAAAGGGAAAAGGGAGAAATTGGTTAAACAGCTGCTAAAGATTTTTGGCTGGGATTTAGCTCAGTTGGTAGAGCACTGAGCTGCATTCTCTGAGGTCCCGAGTTCAATTCCGAGCACAGCAAAAATGGGAGAAGGACCTGGCAATCCACTCCCAAGACAATCCGGAAACAGTCAGCCATTGAAAACCCTATGAGGGTCGCTATGAGTCGGATACCGACTCGATGGCACCTAACAACAACAAAAACAACAACAAAGATTTTTAGGCAAAATAGCTTACACTAGAATATTCACAGTTGAGATAGAAAGAACTGGATCGATTAGACAAATATTGGGAAAGAATTACAATAGGAATTGATAATTGACTGATACTTGGGAAGGAAAATAACTTCTAGTTTCTGGTTTGCATAACCAGATGAATTGCAAGCCATTGGGTGATACAGAGAACACCATGAAAGAGCCAGATTCGGTGATAAATATCACAGCTTGGATTGTTTTTGAATTTGAAACCCAAAGTCTGAAATTAAGGTTCTACATAGGTAGCCAGATATAAAGGAAGTTGAATCAGAAGCATAAGGTTCAGAGTCTTTGGCATAGAGAAAATAATTACCACTATTCACAAGGAGATTACCTGAGAAAGAATGGAAAGTATGGGAACAGAGTCTAGACTAGAATCTTAAGGAAGGACCTTAAATATTTAATAGTCATAAAGATGGGAAGGTTTACAAAGGAGACTAACAACAAGTAGTCAGAAAGTCAGAAAAAACTTTGGAACCCAGAGTATAATGGACAACAGAGGAAGAAAATCCTTTAAGAAGCAAGGAGAAGTCACCTATGAAGAACACTGGTAAGTGGTCAAATAAAATGAGGGCTGGAACAAAGAGGCCATTGAATTTAGCAACTTAAATTTATTGGTGGGCTCATCAAGAATTATTTTGTGGAGTAGTGGGGACACATGCCAGCCTATAGTGAATTGAAGTGTGTTTGGGTGATGAGAAAATAAATTCAGCATATATAAACAATACTTTTGAGAAATTTGCCTTTGAAGGGCCAATGGAGGCAAAGTGGAAGCTGGAAGAGGATGTGGAGTCAGGTTCCAGCCTTGACTTAGGCTTCCGTTCTCATTTATTTGGACAAGTCTTTGCTTTCTCAGCCTAGACTCTCATGTGTGTGTGATGGTGATGATTTTTACTCATCTCTAACTCTGTATTCTCACAGTTCCATGTGACTACCTGTTACGGCCCCTCACTCACAGCCCTCTTGCCTGGTCTGGTTACAGAAACACCTGCCTGGCCTGCCCAGACAATAGGATTTTCCTTAGCCTCGTGCCCCTTAAGAACAAAAGTGAGAGCAATCTGTCCTAGGACTGGATATACAGGTTTCATTAAAATAAAAATAACTGTGTACATGCTCTTTGTCACATCAGTTGAATTAATCAGCAGACCCATCCCACAACCGGAATGTTAATATCATAGCTTTGATGGTAATGGAAGGTATTTGCTGAGTTATTACTGTGTACTAGGTGTTATGGTGAGTTTTTTACATAGATCTTATCTTTTGATCTTCACACCTATAAGGCACATATTATTATTATCAGCCTTGCTTTACATGAAAACATCTTACGGACACTGAGATTTGGAAATGTGAAGTAATTTTCTGAAGGTAAAACAGAACCAAGTGGTGGAGCCCCTGAGTCATTCAGTCAGGATCTTGAATTTGTGGCTCCCCAGCCCAGGCTACCTCCTCTCAAATTCTCTCATCTGAGAGCATTTGGATGGATTATTGCTTTTAAGACTGAGCAGATTTAGATGACTATGTTCTGTGTCCAGTCACAAAAGATATCAAGCGCCCTTAAGAATTCCAGTTTTTCCTGTTTTCAGCTAGATAGAGGGAACAAGGTTCACTGGGAAGGGTGCTGAGCTCAGGGCCAGAAGAAATAGATTCCACTTGGATAGTAACACTTGCTAGCTGTGTGATCATGGGACTCTCAATTCACCTCTCTGAGCCTCAGTTTGCCACTGATGAGTTAGAAATAATATCCACTGAGTACTGAAGATACATAAGGCGCTCCATAACCATTACCTCTCTAAATCCTCAGTCGTCCCCAAATCCCCACTCATCCCCTAAATCCCAGGGAAGGTGGTTATTAGTATTCCTATTTTGCAGCTGAGAAAATGGTTCTCTCTGAAGTGAATGCCTGGTGTACTTCTCTGGATGTAAGCTCCCACCTGAGTTGAGGGCAGGCTCCTCAATCCTATGTGCAGAATCTCCCATCCCAGCCTTTTCTCACCACCCTTTAAGAAGTCATCTAGTCCCCAAACCCTCACTCTTCCAACACCAGCCAGACACCTTCTTCCTCCTGGCCAACAGGTAATTGCCAAGAGAGTATCTCCTCTGTGCAAGATGCCACACCAGTGGGGTAGAAAGGACTTGGTAGGTACCTTTTGAAGCTGGGATCATGACCAACTACCAACTGCTTGGTAGAACTTTTATCTTTTCAAGGAAGCCAGGTCCCTCCTGCTAATTCCACTCTATTTCAATGTAGCCCATGGTTCCACTGGCATCTCTGCCAGGACTTCTGCAGAATGGAAGTAGGGATGATGGTAATCTGGACATGTGTCAGGGAAGGATTATCAAGATACACCAATGCTTTCTGCACAGGGATGGATGTCTCCATACTGCACCAAGGGCCTGGGAGTTTGGGGCTCACTCAGGGCATCTAGCTGGACCAGAGCCTCTGTACCATGGGCAGCATGAGCCTGATGGTCATGAGTGTAAGAGGCTAATAGTAAGTGTGGTAGTTATGAACAACTCAGTCCCAAGCAAGCATGATTTTCCAATGGTAAGAAAATAGCAGGCTGTTTTATTGTATGGCATTATCTTGACCCAGAAAAGCACTGTCATGAGCACAGGCAACCATCACCCTTGGAAAAGTCTATTTGTCTTTAGATATTCATGTGTCATTTTTTTCATCCAAGCCCTTTCATTAAAGAACTTTTCTTCTTAGGCGGTATGAAGGCCTCCTAGAAAGAGCGTTCACTTGAGGCAGGAGCCCTGTGTGTGTTGTTAGCTCTACTGCTCAGCTGCTGCTGACTTCTAGCAGTTCTTCTGTTTTGTTTTGTTTTGTTTTTTACTTTTCTGCACTGATCCTACTGACAAGTGATGTTGCTTGTCTAATCTTTCCTGAGAGCCTTCCAAACCAACTGCAGGAAGAAATGTATCTTGTCTTTTCTCAGATTTTTAATTGCACAAATTCCATATGACAGAACCTCTCAGCCAAAACCCCAAGGCAATTTTTAAGGTTTCTCAGTAAGATTAGAAAATGTGCCTAGTTTGTGTCTGATTTCTTCCACTGACAATAATGACTTGCTTTGAAAAAAGAACTGACTTTGGCAGGGGCTTGTAGCTGATGGCTAAGAATGTTAGAGTTCTCATCAGTGCCAAGTGCAATATTAGCCTTTAAAAATAACATAAATTTAACTTTAAACAGATTTAGTTGAAAAGAACCTAAAAACAAACAATAGGGTTAAAGCATCGTGTTGATTTTCTCCTCTTCTAGGTCAACTTTTCTGAATATTTGCAAGTTAGTATGAATCAAAATCAAAGATGATATCAGCATTAAAAAGCAACCATCCTACCAGCACATACTTCTCTTCCTGGAGCAATAATAGGTTGCTACCAAAGCCATTGTGTATTGCCATCCAAAAAGTCTTCCAGCCTGGAGATGGCGCTGTAGTCTATCTTCAGTAGTGCCTTATAGTTTGGGTATAGATGGCTTTCTTTTCCTTTTTCTTTCTTTCTTTTTTATTTTCCAATGTAACTTTAGTATATGCTTACTAATTTATGTTAATTTGGTTTCATCTTTCTTTCCCTTATTTTCCTAGTCTCTTTGTTTTTCTTCATTTTCTTCCTTTTTAAATTTTTTTCCCCTCTCTTCTGGTCTGTCAGTCTGTTTACCTGTCTTCCTTCCTTCCTGTTATGGTAAATTTTGCTGAAAATTAATTCTATACTCTACCAAAGCTATTAAAAGACCAATGGTTGATTCTCCTAAAAATGTTCATTGTGTGTGTGTGTGTGCATGTGAAGTTGTTTTTCTAATATTTTCCACTACTATTTCTTTTTTTTCTCTAGCAACTTTATTTGATTGGGAATTTTTTAGTGTACAACTTACTAGGTTTCATTGTAATGTTTCCATACATACCTATAATTGTATATTACTCATGTTTGCCTCCCCCAATACTTTCTCGTGACCCTTATCCCCATCCCCTCCTTCCCCGCCAATGATTCTCCTTCTGCTTGCATGTCTTATATGTGTATGTGTGTCTTTCTCTGTCTCTCTCTCTCTCTCTTTGTTGTTGTTGTTAGATGCTGTCAATCCGGTCTAACTCATAGCAACCCTATATACAACAGATGAAACACTACTTGACACTGTGCCATGTTGGGCACTATTGTCAGTGCTTCTATGCTATTCATAGGGTTTTCAATGGCTGATTGTTTCTGGAGTGGGCTGCCAGATCCTTTTCCCAGGCCTATAGCACCCAGTATTCCCAGACAGTCTCCCATCCAAGTACTAAGCAGGCCCAACCCTGCTTAGCTTCTATGATCTGATGAGACTAGCTGCCAGGATCATATGGCTATGTAGATAGATAGATAGATAGATAGATAGATAGATAGATAGATAGACAGACAGACATACAGATAGAGAGATAGATGCATATGTTTTCCATATTTTTCCTAAAGGGCAAAATGTCATATTTGCTTTTTTCCCTTACCCTTTCTTCTTGCCCCCTCGCCCTTCTCTTCATTTCATTAGTTTTCCCTACATAGGTACCTTCTACTTTCATGGCCTACATATTTTAGTATTGAACACACACACACACACACACACACACACACACACACACGCACAAACACATTGAAATCCAGCATCCACATATGACAGAAAACATGGGATATTTATCTTTCTGGGTCTAGTTTATTTCACTTAAAATGATGGTCTCTAGTTCTGTGTATTTTTTAGTTCCTTCTAGTTCCATCCATTTTCTAGCAAAAGCCAAAATTTTGGCCTTCTACATGAATGAATAAAACTCTATGGTGTATATATACCACAGTTTCCTTGTCCACTTGTCTCTTGATGGACACCTAGGTTCATTCAATATCTTGACTATTGTGTATAATGGCACTATAAACATAATGAGCAGGTATCTCTATGGCATGTTGACTTATATATCTTTGGGTATATACCCAGGAGTGATATAGCTGGTTCATGTGGTAGTTTTATTTGTAGTTTTTTGAAGAGTATCTATACTGATTTCCATAGTGGCTGCACAAACCTACATTCTGACCAGCAGAATGGTAGGGTTCCTTTCTCCCTACAACCTTGACAGCATTTCTTATTTGTTTTGTTGATGCTAGCTATTCTGACTGGGGTGAGATTGTATCTCACTGTAGTTTTGATTTGACTTTCCCTAGATGGCTATGGTTGTTGTACACATGATTTTCATATGATTATTGGCCATATGTATTTCTTCTTTTGATAAGTCTCTGTTTAGTTCATTTGCCTTTTTTATTGGATATCTTGCTTTTTTGGTATTTATTTCTTGAGCTCTTTATATATTCTAGATATTAATCCCCTGTTTGATATATAGCTGGCAAAGATTTCCTCCCATTCTGTAGTCTGTTTCTTTACTCTGACAATTGTGTCCTTTGCTTTGCAAAAGCTTTTTAATTTCATGCAATCCCACTTGTCAGTTCTTGGCATTGTTTCCTGTGCTGCTAGGGTCTTACTCATAAAATCCTCTCCTCTGCCTATGTCTTGAAGTATTTTCCCTATGCTTTCCTCTAGCAATGAAGTGTTTTTTTTCTAGTAGTTTCACAGTTTTGGATCTTACTTTATCATTGTCGATCTACTTTGAACTGATTTTTATAAAAAATGAGAGACAAGGGGCACAACTGCCAATCCCAGTGACTCGGGAGGCAGAGGCAGGAGGATCACAAGTTTGAGGCCAGAGGCAGTCTGCATAATTTAGCAAAGCCCTGTATCAAAAAGTAAAAAAAAAAAAAAAAAAATGGCTGGAGGTGCAGCTCAGTGGTACAGCACTTGCAAAACATGCAAGTGCAAGGGCCTGGGTTCAACCCCTAATACTGCATAAAAGAGAAGGGGGGGGATCTAGTTTCAGTGCCAATTGTTGAAAGACTGTCTTCTCCAACTTATATTTTTGGCACCTTTGTCAAATATCAGGTGGCTGTAGCTGCATGGGTTTATTTCTGGATCTTCTATTCTGTTCCATTGGTCTACATGTCTGTTTTTGTTCCACCACTATTTCATGAGTCTGTATTTTATCAATGGATCATAAAAGGTTTTATATACTAACCAAGCTATGGTTTGGGATTCTGTTCTGATGCTGACATAATTCCTTCTGACAAATATTATTCTTGCTTTTTTAGAACAACTTTCCTGACTTTCCTTTGGGGGAAATACATGTTAAGCTGCTCCACACTCCATCTAGTGTACCTCAGTTTTTCTTGTACGTTTTCCCTTCCTTTGAATCTTCTCTCTTCAGCCTGTGTGTATTGCCTGGGGAGGACAGCATGGGCCTCTGTGATTCAGAGTTAATGGGCAACTCGTTGAAATTCTTCATGTAGCTTTAGAAGTAAACTGTGTTGTCAATCTAGGGTTCTGAAAAAACCTATCCTGACCCACAGAATCTTGCACAGTCTCCACATCATCCATCTTACTATCTTTTTAGAACAACTTTTTGACCACTGTCATACACACACTTGAAGCTTATCCTATTGCCAAGACAGACTCATCAAGTGGAAAATTTTCCAGGTCCTAGCAGCAGATGTACAAATTTTGTAGATTTTGGAGACTCCTCTTGCAACCCGTGTATTGCAATCTTGAGAATTTGTCCTCTGTAGGCCTCTTCCACTCCTTTGTCCTATTAGAGAAGAGCACCATGCATTTTCAAGTTGGAAAATATGGAATTTGGCAAGAGATCTTTGCCTTGTACTCACCTACAAGTCATTCCAATGTATCAAAAAATCTGGTTCTTAACTAACAGCATTGCTTAAAGGATGCATCCTGGAAGAATCGTATCTCTAGTCTTGTTTACCTCTTTTGTGATGCTCAGATCTTACTTTAAGTATCTTTTCTTCAGAGAAGCTTCATTGACTTCCCTTTCTTAAGCAGTTCTGCAGGGGCTTGCTATCACCTTGCCCCGTTTCAATTTTCTGTCTTATCATATCTAGTATTTTCCTTTTTTTTAAAAAAAATATTGTTCTCTCCCAAAAGAATGATGGTGATTCTATAAGAATAGGGATATTTTTTGCCTTGTTTACTATTGAATATCCAGCATTTACTATTTACTATGGAATATTGAATATTGAATATTGAATTGAATTTACTATTGAATATCCAACTAGCTCTTTCTGTGTAACAAACCCCCCTGATACTTAGTGGCTTAAAACAACAAACCACTTATTTGCTCATGATTCTTTGGGTCAGCAGTTTAGGAGGGACTCTGCTGACAACTGGATTCACTTCTGTATTTCCAGTTAGCTAACATATAATGGCCATAGTCACATATCTGGGACTTGGCAAGCTATCAGCAACAGTAATGGAGGTCATTATGTGTTCATGTATCACTGTTCATCTGACAGAATAGCTTAGATTCTCATATAGTAATGGCCACAGAGTTCCCAAGAGCAACCACCAAGGATCAACCATGTTTCAAGGCCTCAGATTGCATGACAATTGATAATATTCTCATTAGCCAATGAAGTTGGCCAAATCAGGTCACATGGTCAAGCCTAACTGTAAAGAGTAGAGAAAAACACTCTTGATGGAAGAAGCTTCAATGTCACATCACAAAGGAGCTACAGGACAGGAAGCAAACACAGAGATAAGAATAATTTATGGCTATTTCTTCAGTTTATAACAAGCATGTAACATAGCATCTAGTGTATGATAAACAATAAATACTATTGAATGAATGAATGAAATAGTTGGCTAGGTAGAATCCAGAGTGTCTCACACCGGGTGCAGTTCCTGATACCAAGTACCATGTTTTTCAGTTCATAGTTTCTGTTGTAAAAGAGTTCATGTCCTAAAACATTATAAAATGCCATGAAAGGTTAATGACAACAGAGCTTACCCTCTGACTGTGTGGTAGTGACAACTACTGGACCCAAAACTGTGGACACACCTCAGTAAGAACACTGTACCTATGCACCAAGGACCACATTGTCAGAGCACAAGGCTACCAATCTAGTAAATAAATGACAGTGAGTTAAAAAAAGTCACTTAGTTAATGGACTGGAATTTTGCAATCAGCCATACGTTGTGTGTATGTGTATATGTCCTTTAAACAGTCTGGATGGGTTGGTTGGGGGTTTAGCTCAGTTGGTAAGGTGTTTAACATGTACTGAGGCCTTGTGTGCAATCTCCAGCACTCAAAAAAAAATGAATGAAAGAAAGAAAAGAAAAAGAAAACAGTTTAGATGGATAGATAGATAGAATAAGATAGAATAGAGACTCAAAGGAGAGGCATCTTCACTGTGTTGTTACAACTCTATGATGTCAGTTGTTCTTTCACATTTGACAGATGAAGACTAGTGATGGACTGGGTCAGATTTTCAAACGTACGATACTGCCACTTTACAAAGATGGGGCACATTTGCCTCTTAATTCAATTCCATAGATGGACTTTTATTTGGAAGTTTTAGGAACATCATTTCCTATCAGACTGAGAGGCAGCAAATGCATATAGTGGAAGGCAAATTATCACCTCTGTTGCCCATAAAGCTGTATTCCCGAAATGGCCTAGATATGTAGCAACAGAGGCTGACAATACTGAACCCCCAGAATTAGACTCCCACCCGGTCACAGACCATACTGACCAATGATAGCCTTCTCTTGAGAATCTGTTCCAACAGTTATAGCCAAAAAGGAGCAAAGCAGAATTCTGGCCTATGTAGGCAAGAAGAGAGAAAGCTAAATCAAAAATTCACTTCTCCTTTTAGAGAGAAGAGGAAGGGTAGAGGTGGAAATTTGAGAAAAGAGTGCAGATGATTTCTTCATCCCAGTATTTTGAACCCTCCATCTATTTTCTAAGGTCTGGTTTGAAAGGCCCACATGTCTCATCTGCAGGTCCCTCAACAAAGCAACTGTTACTTGAGGATCCATAGCTACACAAAACATGGGCTGTCATTATCCTAGGTCTCCGATTTGAGGCTTTCTCTCATAGCATCATCCAAATTGTTGCTTTAGATACTGCTTGAGTCTCCCTCCTGCCAGACTTCCGTACAGAATGAAGACAAGAATGCCCTAGCTGGCTGACATAATTTTTGGCTACAGCACTGAGCCTTCTAATTGTTCATTGAATTAAGGATGTCATTGCTCTAAGATCCTTAGGTAAATTGATCCATCCAGGACTTGTTACAAGGCTCCTCTGTACCAAGAAGTATAATAGCACATAGAAGTTTGTATGGCTGGGTACTATCAGTGGTCCTCTGTACTAAATGACTTATTATGGGAAGGCATGCCCATCCTCATTTCAACTGAACTTCCAAGGATATAATGTCCAATGTGTGAGAAATAGTAGTATTTCAAATGCAATCATTATTTTAAATGTATATAGAGGAATTAACTTACTTTATCATTTTGATACCCACTATCCTCCGTGTGACACATATGCACACAAACACATACACGAAGTTCTTTAATAGTTGGAAATTTTATGTCAGTTCTTTTGCTCTTTGAATGTAAATTTCTATTCTGATTCCCATGTAGAATTTTGTGCTAATATAAGGTAGTTTATCCATGAAACTATTTGACAGAAATCCCTACTATGCTTGTCTACATCAAAATAGTACATACAAATTGAAATGTATTTTCTTGTTGCCTGTGAGCATAAGCCAGTAAGCATTAACTTTCTTTTTGTCATTAAAAATATTACCTTCTATACTGATCAAAATAAGAAATATAGTGAAAAAAATTTTAAATATATAGTAAATAAACACTAAATTTTTATGGTAAGTTTATTTCTTAAATGTTACAATTAGATTATGTACTTTTTTCAGTAGTGGGGATTGAATCCGGGAGCTTATACATGCTAGGTGAGCACTCCATCAATGAGCTGCACCCCAAGCCCCTTTTTTAATTCTTATTTTTGAGACAAGTTCTCTCCAAGTTGTGCAGCCTGCCTCTAGCCTCAAACTCATGATCCTCTTGCCCAGAATCCTGAATAGCTGGGATTACAGGCATAGTGTCTGGCTTAGTTTATGTACTTTTAAGTATCACTTCAGGATTCAACATCAATCCCATTTCTATCATTTTGTCTTTAAAATGTAAATAACCATAAACCGTATTCCAGATGTGTTAAAACAATGCCACTCAATTCTACATGTAAAAAAATCATAGTGATTTATCATAAAAGATTATTGTTAAGATTTTTTTATTGAGAGCTCATATTAATGGCCCTTCAATTTCATATACAACAAACTAAAAACTGCCTGTATTGCAAAAGGATTTATTTCCAAGTTGTTAGTCACCCACTTTTTCAACATCAATAATAGAACTTCTAATGCATCATTTTTAGTATCCTGGAGCTTTCTACACCCTGGGGTAATGACTCTAAGTAAGAATTAGGATGGTAGGAGATGTGCTTTTCTTTTGTAAAGTAGAAGGAAAAGATATCCCATCACCTTCTCAGCCATCTGAGATTGATTCCATGAAATTTTACCTGCTTAGTCATTGTGCTGATAAACCTACTTTCTGAAACACAGATTTATAGCATTTTCTTAAATCTAAGACCTAAACATTCCCATCATATCAACTTAGCCTCACTGAAACTCTAAAATGGAGAAAAATGCTCAGTCATTGCTCCTGATCCATGTATGCTGGATATACAATGCCACTGTGCTGTACCATTTGGAAAGTCTTCATCTGCACCAGGGAAACGTTACTGTCTTAAGTGCTTAGACCCCTCTAAGTCTTCATTTCAATCTTGGCATTTGTTAGCAAAAGGGCAATTTAAACAATCATTATCTTCCCAAACCTGAGTGTGCATTTTCTAAGTAAAGGAGCTGCAGTCCAAATAAGGTATCTGCTCAAAGTAATATAGACAGGTAGTTAGTAGAAGGATTGAGAGTAGAACACAAGCCTTCTAGTTACGGAGGTGAGCCCATCCTCCAGGCTAATACTTTCTAGAATCCTACAATCTTCTAGTTGGAAGGGACCACGTGGAAGATTTGGTTCAATCCCTGCTACATTCAGGGATTCCCTTCCATGACATTATCTTGAGGTGAATATTTGGTTTCTGTAGAAATATCCTCAGAAATGGTAGCCCTTGCTATCACATTGTATTAAATTCCATTTTTTGCAGCATTATGTATTTGCTGCTCCTTTACATTAACCAGATTTCATCCTATGTTAGTTCTAGTAATCTATTTCTGATCTGCCTTCTGAAGCTTTCAGAAAAATCTAATTTCTCTTCCATGTCACAGCCTTCAATTATCAGATTTTAATCATAATGCAGCCACCTCTTTGCCAACTGTCTGTGTATGTAGCTAGCTAGTAGAGTCAAAGTAGCCATGGATTTACCATGGGGGATGTTGTTGTTGTTAGGTGCCATAGAGTCGTGTCCGACTCATAGTGACCCTCATAGGGTTTCCAATGGCAGATTGTTTCCGGATTGCCTTGGGAGTGGGTTTGCCACATCCTTCTCCCATTTTTGCGGAGCTGGGAATTGAGCTTGGGACCTCAGAGACTGCAGAGTGGTGCTCTACCAACTGAGCTAAATCCCAGCCCATCCTGGGGGATACAGGCTGTGAAAATCATTGGCCATCTAAGGAAGTCTCTTAGGTATTATTTATAGAGATATTATTTATACAGATGTTATCTTACCGTTGGCATTGTTATTTGAGTCCATCATCTAAGATAAAATATTCATCTCTCCTGAAGTTCTCTTTCCCTTTCCATAACCAATTTCACCTTTACCTTACCAAAGAATTTTCCACATGTTTAGCAACATTAATTTTATTTGGGTGAGATACAGAAGAGGCTTATAAGTCATTTGAAGTGCATAATTGGAGACCATACTGAAGTTGTATCTAGGATTCATTTTACTGTCTACACCATTTTCCCTAGCTGAACAACGGATGTTTTTAGTGTTGTCCATGTGACATTTTACTAGACTGTATAGCATTCTGCTAGTCCTTATCTCAGTTTCAGGGAGTCCACAGAGTTCCTTTTTTCTTGCCCAGTTAGGACTCAATTAAGATAGAGAGCACCAGTCAGATGAAGATGGTACAGCTAATACTGAAGAACATGTCAGAGATGGATTTTCTAAAACCAGGACCATAAAATTGGACACCAAATCACAGGTAGTGCTGGACAACTGCATTATTCCCCCAGTCAAGGATTTCCTTTAAAGACTTAAAGCATGGAAGAGCATACCAGAAAATGTCCTTCCTGCAATCATCTGGCTCCCTAGAGAGGAAGAAGAAGAAGCTGAGTATCACATGCCTGGGCCTTCTTCCAAACTCATCCATTAAGAAAGTAACTCTTCCTTCCCCAAGAAAAAGTAAAAAGAAAGAATGAATCTCTTAGGGAAAACTAGAGCTTCACTGTTCAATATGGTATCCATAGAATATCTATTGAAAAACCATATATAGCATCCTGCTTGATATTGAAAAGTAAATACTTTCCCCCTAAAATTAAGAACAAGATAAGGATGTCCATTTTAATGACTTCTAATAAACATTGAACTGGATGTCCTCAGCAAGGGACCTAGGTGTGAAACAAAAAATAAAATTTATCTGTATTGGAAAGGAAAATATAGACCTGTGGGTTTTGTGTTTTTTGTTTTTTTTTTTTTTGCAGATGACATCAACTTGTACACAGGGAATCCTAAGGAATGCACTAAAAACTTATAACACTAATAAATAAGTTCAGCAAGTTTGCAGTATACAAAATGAATGTACAATAAATCAACTGTATTTGTATATGCTACCAATGAGCAATCCACAGTGAGATTAAGAAAACAATTCCATTTGGAATAAAATCAAAACTAATAAAATATTTAGAAGTTATTTAACAAAATATGCATTGAAAACTCTAAACCATTTTTAATAAATTGAAGAAGATCTAGATATGTGAAAAGACATCTCATGTTCATAGATATTAATATTGTTAAGTCTTTGAGAGGCCAATACACCATAATTTGATCCTCAGACCCAACACAATCCCTATCAAAATCCAAACTGCCTTTTTGGCAGAATCGTGACCAACTTACCTTAAAATTTATATGGAAATATGAAGGATTCAGAATGGCCAAAACAATCTTGGAAAAGAACAAAGTTAGACTCATAGCTCTTAATTTCAAACCTTGCTACAAACTCATTAAGACATTGTGATCCTGCCTTAAAGATGGACATGCAGATTGAAACAATAAAACTGAGAGACCATAAATATATTCTTATATTTATGTTCAATTGATTTTGGATAAGGATGCCAAGATAATTCAATACAAAATAATATAGTTGGACCCTTATCTCCTATAATATTCAAGTATTACCTGAAATTGGACCAGAAACCTAAATGCAATAGGTAACCCTATAAATTTCTTCAGATAAAATACTAGAGTTAATGACCTTGGGTTAGACAATAGTTTCATAAATATAATACCAAAAGTAGAAGCAACAAAATAAAACATAGACAAATTGACTTTATCACAATTAAAACCTTTCATGCATCAAACAATGCCATCTAGAATGTGAAAAGACAGCATATCTTATACAATGGTTATATCTGACAAAGGACTATTCTATAGAATATATAAAGAACTCTTATAATTCAGTAATAAGAAATAAAAATAAATCAATTCTAAAATGGACAAAATATTTTAATAGATATTTATTTAAAGAAGATATGTGGCCAGGCATGGTGGCACATGTCTGTAATCCCAGTGACTCCAAGGTAGAGGCAGGAGGATGGCAAGTTCAAGACCAGAGGTAGTCTACATCATTTAGGAAAACTCTTCCTCAAAAAGTAAAAAACTGGGCTGAGGGTGCAGCTCAGTGCTCCAGTACTTGCAAAGTATGCAAGGGCGAGGCCCTGGGTTCAACCCCAGTACCGCAAAACAATAAATAAATAAAAAGAAAAAGAAAATATATGAATGACCAATAAACACATGAAACGATAATCAACATCATTTGTCATTAGAAAAAATGCAAATCTAAATAACAATGGGGTATCAATTTATACCCACTAGAATGGCTACCAAGAAAAAAGGACAAAAAAATGTCAGGGAGAATCTGGAGAAACTGGAACCCTTGTATGGCTGATTGGACTATAAAATGATATAGCTGCTTTGAAAAGCATTTGACCCAGCAGTTCTACTCTAAAGAAATAAAATCATATGCCCATACTAAAATGTATACGTTACATGAAATGTTCATTCCAATATTATTCATAATAATCCCAAAGTGGAAACAGCTAAATTTACATCAACTCATGAATGGATAAACAAAATATAGTAATTTGCAAGTGGAATATTTATTAATAAAAAGTATTGATTCTTGCTAAAATATGTACGATTTGAAAACATTATGCTAAGAGGCCAGTAACCAATGACCATGTTATATGATTCTGATTACATAAAATTTTCAAAACAGACAAATCTATATAGATAGAAAGTAGACTAATGGCTTCAAATGGGTACAGAGGGAATGTTGTTTTGGGTGTCAGGGAAAGGGAGTGACTACTAATGGGTAGAGTTTCTTTTTGGAGTAATCAAAATGTTCTAATGCCAGGTGTGGTGGCGCACACCTGTAATCCCAGTGACTTGGGAGGTGGAGGCAGGAGGATCGCAATTTTGAGACTAGAGATAGTCTGCTTAATTTAGCGAGACCCTGTCTCAAAAAGTTAAAAAAAAAAAAAACAAAAGGGCTGACAGTGCATCTCAGTGGTACAGCACTTGCAAAGCATGCAAGCGTGAGGCCCTGGATTCAACCCCCAGTACTGCAAAAAAAAAAAAAAAAAAAAAAGCTCTAAAATTAGGTTACAATGACAATTTCACAACTGTGTAAATATCCTAAAAAGTACTGAATCCTACACTTGAAACAGGTGAATTGTGTTATATGTGAATTATATTTCAGCAAAGCCCCTGACGGGCTGGGATTTAGCTCAGTTGGTAGAGCGCTGCTCTGCAGTTTCTGAGGTCCCGAGTTTGATTCCCAGCACCACAAAATGGGAGAAGGACGTGGCAACCCACTCCCAAGGCAATCCTGAAACAGTCAGCCATTGAAAACCCTGTGAGGGTCGCTATGAGTTGGACTCGACTGGAGGGCACCCAACAACAACAACAAAGCCCTTAACATTGAAGTTAGATAAAAGACAAGAAAAGATGAAGAAAAAAAGACATAAAGATGGGTGTGGCAGCTGGTAGCTCCTGGCTTGACAGAGGTCTTAATCTGAAAATCCTAGGTGGAGTCATCCTCATAAAAATGTTTGCATATTGATGTGAAGCTCTTAGGAAGTTTTCTGCCTTTTTTGTGGCAGTGTTTCTGGAGAATCCTACAAAATTCTCAACTAAAATCTACCATAAGCATGGAAGTCTAAGAAGTGGATATATGGTAGCTTTTAAAATGGTAAATATGAAACTGTCATTTTCATGGATTTTTACCATAATATTTGTCATTAATAATACCTTTGGAAGCGTACGTGCAAAAAATTCCAAGAGAAGTTTACATTGGTGTCATTTCAACTACACGTTTTCTAGGCTGAAAGTCAAATCAGAGTTTTTATGGTTTATAATTAGGAAAAGACAGTTGAACTCATTTAATAAGGTTGGTTAAATTGGTTAAATTAAATCTCTGTAGTAGTTGGTCATTTGAACCTGTAAAGAGCAGAGTCAAGTGCAAGAGAAGAGCTGCTTAGATATATAGGACTTCCAGTGATAGGGCAGATGAGAATAGTCTATAAGTTCCTAATTAAAGGGAATCTGCTGGAGTGCCTGGTGCACACCTATGATCCCAGCAACTCAGGAAACTGAGGCAGGAAGATTACAGGTTTGAGGCCAGTGGCAGCTAGTGGAACTTAGTGAGACCCTGTCCTAAAATATAAATAAATAAATAAATAAATAAATAAATAAATAATAAGTAAGCGTCTGGGGGTCCAGCTCAGTGGTGTAGCACTTGCCTTGCACTCATGAGGCCCTGGGTTCAACCCCTAGAACTGTCAAAAAATAAAAAATAAAAAAGTGGATCTAATACCCATGAGAGCCAAGAGCAAAGTTTTTAACCATGATAACTTAAGTTCCTGATAGTATTACAAGTTTCAGTTTAATTTGTCATTTATTCTTCCTGTTTTCACTGGATGCCACCGGTATCCAGCATTCAGACCAAGACAGGCTAGGGAAAAGGACTCAGCAGCCCACTCCTGAAACAATTAACCATCAAAACCCTATGAATAGCAGAGAAATACTGCCAGATATAGTGCCACAAAATGAGGCAATTTTTATCCCAGTTAGAAGGTACTCAAACAACAATTGGGGAAGAGTTTCCTCCTCAAAGTAGGGTCAACATTAATGATGGGAATGAAGCAAAGTCCTTGGGACCTCCATTTGGTGAGCGCCACGACTCAAATTCAGAAGAAACAACTGTAAACTCCCATTAATAATTGGGACATGGAATGTACAAAGTATGTACTTTGGACATGTTGTCAGGAGGGACCAGTCCTTGGAGAAGGGCATATCATGTTTGGAAGAGTAGTAGGTCAGGAAAAAAACAAAAGGAAGGCCATGTACTAGATGGATTGACACAGTGACTGCAACAATGCACTTAATCATATAAAAGATTGTGTACATGGCATGGTGTCGGGTAATGCTGGTCTCTGTTGTGTATAGGGTTGCTATGCATCATACTCTATACCACAGCACTTAACAATAACAAATTTCCACTGGAGATTGTTGTTGTTAGGTGCCGTCAAGTCAATGTCTGACTCATAACCACCCAAAGTATAACAGACAAAACAGGATTGTTAGTGCTCCTCTGCTATTCATAGGGTTTTCAATGGTTGATTGTTTTGGGGGAGTGGATTCCCGGGTCCTTCTCCCACGCCTATAGCACCTGGTGTTCTCAGGCGGTCTCCCATTCAAGTACTAACTAGGCCTGACCCTGCTTAGCTTCTGAGATCTGATGGGTTCGACTGTGACACTGGTATGGCTGCAGGCCCACTGGAGATTAGAGATATTAAAACTTTTCTGTGACAGAGACTTGATAATTCCCTAATTACTTCTCTAGCAAAATGGATACTAATCATATAATAAATATATGAGTTTCACTAAATAGGGAACACAAGTTTTTTTGATGTTATTAGAGTAGATGCTTTACCCAAAGATCTCAGCCAATCAGAAGACAGACAGATATTGGTAATAACATATTTGTAATCATGCATAAGTGAAGCTAAGATGCCATGTTACCTCTAAAGCATATCAAAATCATTAATCATTCTCGAAGCATATCTACTATCTATACAGACAAATGCTCTATTGTCTTTAGTTAACTGGAAGGCCTGATAAGTGCTACAATTTCATTAACTGTGTAGAGTCAGCTGTTGGGAAAGGATTGGATTTGAGCAAGTTGTGACGGGTTGTGATTGTGTATGTGGTTTGACAGGCTCCTGCTTGAGTTAATAGAATCTTGTAGAAATAGTTTTAAATCTTGGTTTTCTCTTTGAGTTTCAAGGAGATCAGAGCAAGGCAATGAAGATCCGTAAGTAAGAGAATAGTTACAGGGTTCTTCTTCTTTGGGAATGGAAGGGGGTTGAGGGGCTTCCAGTGTGACAGTGATAGAAATATGTATGAGTGAGTAAAGAATTTTATAGTAGCAGTAAAGTTCCAGGTATTTTTCAGAGAAGAGTAAGCTCTGAACAATATGTGAGATCATGAGGCTGAGTGGAGATTCTGACAAAGTTAGCAGAGGCTTCTGTTGAGTTTGTGGCTGGTGCTGTCATATACTGCCAACAGAAGGGGAGACTTTTGCTACATGGTGAACTGAGAGACTATCATAAATAACAGGTTGTCAATGACCATTGTACTGTTGTGTTAAAGTCCCCAAAGTTTATCTTGATAGTTAACACAAATAGATAGGTTGGAGGCAATTGGTGAGTCCAGGGCCAGTGTAGAGTCCAGTATGTTACAGAAGGCCATTCACAATGAGTCCATCAGGGGAAGGGTTCTCATGTATATGTTTTCAGTGACTCCCATAGCTGGGAAGCCATTCAGAAAAGTTGCTGTTTTATGTCACCACGGAATCCTTTAAGTTATGTGCTGGTAATTTGTCCAGGAAAGTCCTGAATACCTTCTAATCTTTTAAAGAGTCTTTCCATTTCCCATTATGTCATGGCCTAGATAATGTACATGAGTATGACAAAATTAAAGATAATCCTTAGAGACTTATGTTCCTTGTATCTAATGCTGTGAGGAAATAGTATTAATTCTGCAAGTCTCTTGATTTGGAGAACATAAAAAATCATCTATATATGAGTTAAAAGTTGAGACCTGTGTTGATTTGGATGCTCCTAAGGCTACGGACATAAAAAGAACATGTGCATGGCACAGTGTTGGGTAGTGTTTTGTTCTGTTGTACATACAATCTCTATGAATTGGACCCAACTTGATGACACCTAAAAACAACCACAACAAAGCTATAGATAAATTATTTTGAGATAAGAGTACTTTATAAACTATTTGAACAAACTGTAAATGCAAATAGGGATTATGCATGGAAAGGTATACTAAAAATATAGAGCATAACTATTCCAGTGAAAAGTAAGCAGCTGGTGGGGACTGACATCATGATAGTATCTGAAGTTGTAGGAAAGCAAAAGGCATCATCTTGTCAATGACACTTATATCCAGTACAAAGTAGTACCCATACCTATTTGTCTTTCTGACAAGTAGGACAAGGATATTACAAGGGCAGGTATATGGGATGATGAGGCATTTCTGGATACCTGAATTTATTATGGGCTGTTCTCCTTCAATAGCCTCCTTTTTCCAATGCAGATGGGGGCAGTTTTAGTAAGACATTGCTGAATCAGTTCAGACCTGAAGCATTCAGATTCTCAATGTGTTTTATACCTGGACTGTCTACCCAATGGCTTTTAGAGACAGGTGTAATGTCTGAGATGCTGGTAGTGAGTAATCAATCTGTGCAACCATTAAGTTATAAGTAAGGATTCTTCTCCTTATGGATGTTCCAGAAAGCAGTCATTGGTTCATATTTAATAATGGCATCCCATTTAGAAAGTAGGTCTTGTTCCAATTGATTTACTGGGGTGGCATCACTAAGCAACAAAGCATGCTGACGTATAGAGAGAGGGCAGAGGAATAAGAGTGATTGAAACAACAGTAGTCTAAGGGGTACTGGAGATTCCAACAGTTGGAATTTTTAGAAATTTTCAGAAATTTCTAAGAAATACTGGGAAAGTGGGTTTATAGTAATGTAAAGGTAGGTAGCCTAGAATCAGCTAAAAATGGAAATTTCTGTTTTCAGAATTGCATGGAAATATCCTCCTTTTGTGTTAAGGCCAATTTGTGGGAGAGTTGGGAGAGTTGGGAGTTGGCTGGTCCTCTTCAGAAGACTGTCATTCTACCAAAGTTTTGAGATTTCTGTTCTTCAAACTAAGGTAGGGCAATTGATCTTCCAATATCTATTTTCCTTACAGTATTAACCAATGTCTTAGTCTATATAGGCTACAGAAGTGATCTTGATATTTGGTTTATTTAATTGCTTAATCTGGAAAGTTATTACTTTGATCTATAATTTTTCTTTTTTGTGAGTCAAAGTGTCATCAAAATGTTCAACAAGTCCTATTAATTCAGAAGGAAGAGAACTTGCTATCCTCTTTTCCATTTTCTAATTAAATATGCCACCCCTGATTTAAGAATGTTAACAAAGAATGTGGACTGAGCAATTGGGATTTCTTTGTTCTTATCAAGACTATAGTAGTCCCTTAACAAGATCTTTAATTAAGCAGTTTCTGAAATTAGAGATTGATTTATTCCTATTCTGTTTATAAGACTGGATTGTTGACCAATCAATCTTTCAGGAAAGACCTCAGGGAGAGCTGTTAATCATTCTATAATTAATACATCTTGCAAGTTCTTATCAAGTTTTAGTACACTTAGGTCATCCAAAGGCAGTGAACCAATTGATAGAGATCAGAGAGTACAAGATTATAAGATCATAAGACAACTTTAAAATCTTCATTAAACTGACTTCCACCCATGAGTTTAAGGATTCCTTCCCAACAGTATGCAAGTCTAATTTTAATTAATGTTAAAAGCTATAAGAGCAGTCAGACTGGTCTTCATCTCCACCTAGATTTTAAAACATTATAAGCATATATTATCCAGTGGAAATGGTGTCAAGAAAAGTGAACAGGGTCTGGTGAAGATTCCAGAGCAATAAAAGAAGTGGAAGAAAAGAGAAAATTGATATATAGAATGACAGGAAGTAGGCTAATTTGGAGTTTAAACAGAAGAGAAATAAGAGAGTGTTAGAGTCTATATTTTGTATTAGCCTTATCTAAGGAGTACTTAGGGCTGGGATTTAGCTCAGTGGGTAGAGCACTGCGCTGCAGTCTCTGAGGCCCTGAGTTCAATTCCTAGCATCGCAAAAATGGGAGAAGGACCTGGCAATCCACTCCCAAGGCAATCCTGAAGCACTCAGCCATTGAAATCCCTATGAGGGTCACTATGAGTTGGATACCGACTCAACGGCACCTAACAACAACAACAAGGAGTACTTAAGGCAAGTAATTTTAGAATTCCCCTGTCTTTTACATCTCTACTTATACGCATGGAAAAAATACCCAGCATTAATAAATAATGATTTTCCAAATAGGAAATTAATAATTTTCCAAATGGAAGACTTTCAACCAATTGATTCTTAGGTGTCATACAATGTTTTCTTATGCACATCCCAAGGTCTCCAGACAAGTCATTGATGTTAAAAATTGTCCTTGGTATGATCCTAATGGTGGTCAGAAGCCAGGTGATGCAGAGGTTTGTTTGATGAGAATAAACAAGAGATAGATAACCAGGCTCTGGAAATTCAGCCCTACCTTATCCAGGAGATCCCTGAGTAATGAGACAAGTCAAGTGTAGAAGGCTAAACCAAAGACAATTAAAAAGAAAAGAAAGAAAGAGAAACGAAGAGTTAGGTGGCAATTCAAAGCAAAAGAGCAGAATGCTCATTTATATGGAGGAGGACATACCCAGCTACAGAATTCCAGGAAGGGAACAACAGTGGGTCTTTGAAACCCACTATTCTTACCAAAGTGGGCCAGGCTGAACTGCAGAAAAGTAGATACGGATCCAAATGATGGCATCAAAAAGTTTATAGGAAAGTCAACCGGAACATGATATTTAAGTCTTTGCTTGAACTGGCTGAGCGTGAGAAGGCTTCAAAAAAATCCTCACTTATAAAAGAATGGTAGACAGATTTTTCAAGAGCTTTAGCAAGAGGGATCAGCAAAATTTAGCCTTTAATTAGGAATATTGGTCAAAAAATGATTCTTATAAAAGAGATAAATAATTCACATGTATTACTATCAGTTGAGATTCATCATGAGGGGTGAAATTAACTTCTACAGTTAATTACAATAGGGGATGGGGAGAAGCAGCTAAGAGGAACAAAGACCAGAGTGAAATTCTTGCTCCTGTAGTCTCTTATACTCCATACACAGCTACTCTCCAAGTTGGTATGTGAATTTTTTAATATAGCTATTGTACCCTACAGGCTGGGATTTAGCTCAGTGGGTAGAGCACTGCGCTGCAGTCTCTGAGGCCCCAAGTTCAATTCCCAGCACCACAAAAATGGGAGAAGGACCTGGCAATCCACTCCCAAGGAAATCCTGAAACAGTCAGCCATTGAAAACCCTATGAGGGTCTCTATGAGTCGGATACCGACTCGACGGCACCTAACAACAACAACAACATTGTACCCTACAACTCAAGATTGGGTCATGTAATCTCTCAGCCTAAAGTTGCAGTTGACCATTTGTTGTATAGGAAAGCATGACTACTCCCATTTACTTGGGTTTTTCTCCCTGTGTGGCTCTCTAAATGGTACTAGCAGGAGTTTGTTTTTCTCCATGCATCTTCAGTCCCTGAAGAAGTTCAAAGCCCTTTTTGCCAACCTACCTCACCAGGAGATGTAAGACTTTTCCAATACAGCACTGTGCCCACATCCACCTCCATCTTTGATTTTAGCTGTTGTTACAGTGACTAGGTCCTTAGTAACTAATTCTTATCGCACGATGTAGTTTGTCTTGAACCCAATACATTCATGTTCTCTCTCTCTCTCTCTCTCTCTCTCTCTCTCTCTTCCCCTCTCTCCCCCCTCTTACTCCTCCTCCTCCCCCTCTTCCCCCTGCTTCCTCCATCCCTTCTTCCTCCTCCTCCTCTTCTTCCTCCCCCTCCTTTTCCTCCTCTTCCTCCTTCTGCTTTTTTTTTCTCTCTCCCTCTCTCTTTCTCATCCATTCCCCCACACAAATAAATGCCCTTAGGGACAAGTATCTATCAATGGGTGATTGGAGCTCATAGATAAGTGTCCTGGCCTCCCATCATTCAGGTGTAAATTTCTGTATGTTTTCTTGGTGGGTCCTGAGGAAACTGGGTGGGAATTGGCTTTCAGTTACAGGTGTAACTTAGTACATCCTTAGATTGTCCTTCCTTCCTATCTCACTCCATCTATTTTCTTCCTTCTTCTTGGGTTTAGCTCCTAGGTAAACTACCTATATCCATGACCTGGTCTAAGGCTCTGTTTTGTTGAAGGGTGGAGAATCCAAACAAAGATATCAGCCACACTTAATATATATTCATCTAATAGCCATCAGTCATTTATTGAATATAGATTATGAACTGGATAGTGGTCTGGAGATCTAGAAGTGAGCAAAACAGAAAAAAATTCCTATGTGAGATTATGAGGGCAGAAATATAAACTCTCAAATTAAGAATGTACATTCCATGTGAAGTTATGGAGTTAACATTTATATCCCACCTGTTTCTTTATAATAGCCAGAATTTTGACTGTCCCCCTTCTCTAGCTGTATTCCATAAGTAGTTTTAAAAAATAACACTAACTTCTATTCTGTTATTTTTTAAAGAGTACTTGGGAGTGGAACCCAGGGTAGAGTACTTCGCAAGTACTCTACCACTGGGCCACATCCCAAGCCCATTTATGATTTTTTATCTTCAGTCAGGTTCTCACTAAGTTACACAGGCTACTTTTGCCCTCAAACCTATGATACTCCTGCTTCTGCCTCTTGAGTCACTTGGATTACAGGAATGAGCCACCATATCTGGTTTAATTTAAAATTTATTGTTATAATAAGAGTTACAGTACATGTGTGTACCATTGAATAAATAGAAAACATGGACAAAGCATAAGAAAATAAAAATGACTAGCCACTCCAACACAGAGGCATCCATAATTACCATGTTAGTAGTATCTTTCTAGCATTTAAAACTTATTCTAGCTTTAGAATACTGCATCTTTAAGGGCTAAATACCAGTATATTAAAATTAATCAAGTACCACCTTGTCATTTGTCTTTTTCAAAGTTTGCATGCCTATTTTAATCTATTTATCTTTTTAGATTAATCACATAATCATTTCAATAATTCAAAAATAACTACACAGGAATCTTGATAAATATGCATTAAAATTGTTAAAATTATTTTGGTATACTTGACAAAATAATGTTAAATATTTTGACCAAAAAAATCAATGTATAATCTTACATGTATTTGAGCATCTTTCCATGTCCTATGGAAAATATTTATAGTCTCCCTCATATACATTCCAAGCATTCTTACTAAATTTATCCCCAGATATTTCTTATTTTTATTGGGAAATTTCTCCATTATATTTTAAAATTGATTAGAAAAGATAATTGATTTATATGTCTTTTTTTTTACTAGTCAGCTCACTAAGCTCTTTTATGAATTGTAATTAATACTTTTTATAGTTGTCCTCTTGAGTCTTCCAATTAGATAAAAGAAGGAAATGAGGTACCTAGCTTTCCTTCCCTCGTCACATATCCTTCTTTCTTCTTGTTCTGTGTCCACCCATTATCTTACTTCTCTTAGAAATTATGGTGAATTAATCTGATTGGAAAACTGAAATTGACTCAGGAAAGCTGAAAAGGCCATATTTATTATTGAGTACAATAGTAAAGGAAATAGTCTGTTTTCCTTTTTGTTATGATTATTGGATTTTGGTTATCAGTTATGCTAGCTTTGAAAATAAATTTGGAATTTTCCAATAACTTTTTTATGGAAGAGATAAATCAACATGGATATTTTCTACTCTTTGAAGGATTCAGGTGTAAAATTCTTCTTACATGAAGGTGGTTTTGAATTTGGGGGGACGGGGAAAGGTTCCCTTGATTATTGGCCAATTCTTATTTTCTACTTCTTGACTCAATTTTGATCACTTGTACCCTCAAAAGAACATTATAAATTTCATTCTAATGCTTTAATGGCATTTAAAAATAACTAAGTTTTTCTATTTCTTATAGAATCTTTTTCATTTCTAATGGAAGACTGTCTTCTCCATCCAACTCTGCAATAAGAATTCTCTGTCTCTTTTTCCCTCCAAATTGTATATATTTCCCCTAGATGTGTAATTATTTATAGAATCACCTGTTTGGCTTATTAATATTTATTTCTTTGTTTTCTAATTTATTCATTTCTGCTTTCATCTTTATTCATCCTTTTCTCCTTCTTAAGCATATTTTGTTAATTTCCTTACTTCTTAAAGGTAATGATTCTTGTTTTTTTCTTTTTCCAGTATTGGAAGTTGAACCTAGGGCCTCACACTTGCATGCTTTGCAAGTGCTAGACCATTGAGCTGCATGCTCAGCTTATTATTATTATTATTATTATTATTATTATCATTTTAGTTTTTGAGACAGGATCTCTCTAAATTTGAACTTGCGATTCTCCTGCCTCTGCCTCCAGAGCTGCTATAATTACAGGCTTGTGCCACCGCACCTGGCTGATTATTTTCTTTATTTATTCTTTAGTCTTTAAAAATGAAAGCAAGTATAACAATTTAATTTCATTTGAGTACAGCCTTGACCACACTTCACAAATTTGATATGTAGAATTTTTAGAGTAGCTATTTTCTGAAAGTCTACAACTAATATTAATTTTCTTTATAATCTAAAGTTTATTTGGAATGATGTTTTAGAATTTCCAAAGATTTAAAATTGAAATATTCATAATTAAGCTTCCATTCTTACTACTTTTTTTCCCTGTTATCCACTTTAAGAAGGTTGAATTGAAATGTACTTTCTCTGTTATCTCCAATTATCCTACCTTTGAGCAGTCTTTGCTTCCTATGACCCTTTATCATACTTAGCTTAGGTTTCTTGTTTTCTTAGATTTTTCTTAGTTTATTTTTGTATGCCTATCTCTCTACTTCTCTAAATACTAACAGCACTTAAGGATAAAACAACATTTTATAATGTTGTGTGTGTCCCCCATAGCAATTAACACCTTAAACATATGAAGTGATCAATAAATGTGTGTGTGTTGCTTTATATTTCAGAGATGTTGAGTTGGATACAATAGGCACAAGGATGAAAGCCCTTGCTAAGTGACTAAAAATTGGATTAAAATACTCTTACATTATGTGTTCTTCTGCTCCTAAAGAAGAGCATCCTTTCTTAACAATGACAATGAAGATGAGAACTAATATGATTATTAATATAGAGCACATCTCAATTCCAGGCACTGCTTTAGGAACTCTGTAAACCACATATTATTTCATAATCCTCGCAGTTGCTCTCTTATGTAGATAGGGTCATTATCTTTATTTCACGAGTGAGGAAAATGGAGTTCAAGGTCAACATCCTGCCCAGGGTATTTCAACTGGCAAAGAGATGGATAGGACCCCACCCCTGCTCCTTTTACTTCTGTGCCACACCCAATGTCTATTAATTTGTTCTTCTACTCACCTACTCATTTTCTCTTTTATTCTACACCAAATTCAAGCAATTAAGATTTGCTGATTTATTTGCCAAATACAGTACGAAAAGATGAGAAGCACAAGTATGAATAAGATGGCTCCTGTTTCTGGTGACTTTCCAGAATCTACTGGGGCCTTTTCTTTTACCTCCACTACATTGAAAAATGTTACAGAAAGTGCTAATTGTATTGGGGCTTCCCTGCCGTCCCTTCCTTCTCTTTATCTGCTCCCAGGATTTTCAGGTGTTTACTTTGGGATTTGTCCAAGCTGATCTGGATGCTGGCTGCCAAAACTAGAGTGGGTGAAGTCATTGCATGCTCTTTGTATGTGCAGAAAGTACCCAGGGTTTTAATGGCCTTTCTCCACCCACCCTCAACTTTGTTTCCCTTGGGATAAAAACACAAATTTAAAGCCAAATTCAATTACTTACAACAATGTTATTAGTTCTTATGGGGAAAATTGATGTTGCTAACTTTCAATATTTGCCAGACTCTTGAAACTTACACAGAAATAATTCTTGGAGAGATAGAAAACAAACTTCAGAAACATATTTTATATGAAAGAAATGACCAAAGTCTTTGTTTTCTCAAACTGTTTGGTCATTTGGGCTCAGAATGAACTTCATGAAATCCCATCCATAAAACCTTTTCTCCCCTACTTTGTTCTCCATGCACATGGCTCTTACCCATACAAATACCATATCACCACATATCTGCCACTGGACACCACCTATGGTGACAAGGACTGGACTAAAGAATAAAAATGAAGGTGAAGCCCACCAGAAACTGCTGCCCTGATTCAAAATCTCCCATGGTTTTTTCATTTTGATGGTTGATTTCAGCTTTTACTAGAATGATCATCACCATTATTATTGTCATGGCCCATTATTCTCTACCTTTGCTTTTTGTTGCTATTTATAACTCTAATAATTATATGACTATTCATCTATTTATAATTTCCCTCCCAGTAAAACATGAATCTCAAGTTCTCTCTTTTATTACTGTCTCCATAGTACAAAAAGTGTCCAATATATAGTCAGCCCTCAACATATATTTATTGAATGAATGAATGAATCATGATGAATCATCACAATGATCCTCCTGTTTTCATTTTATTTACTACATTGCCATAATCTTCTCCATCTTCATTATTATATTCATTGTCTTTACCATTATTGTTATCAGCATCATCATTTTCTTACAGTCTCTCAGACGTCAATGGTACTTTATAAATCCCACAGTGCCTTCCCATAATTGTTTCCTCTGCCATTCATAGCTCTCATCCTTGTTCTGTGGTAAGGTAGGCATGCAAGAGCTATTGTTCTCAGTCCACAAATGAGGAAATTAAGCCCTAAAGACGTTGATCAACTTGCTCAGATTCAGAGTGAAACAGAATCAGGGTGATTGCGTTGTTTTTCCTATGTTATGGTATTTAAGACCCAATCTCCACTGGGTTAGGGCTTTATGTAAATAACTTTTGAAGCAAGGGCTTTTCTTTCTTTTCTATCTCACGGCATGTCACAAAGCACGTGGTAAGTATTTAAGAATATTTATTGAAGGCCTGTCTTAGAACATTCCTGCTGCTTCAACAAAATACTGCAGTCTAGGAAATTTATAAATAATAAAAGTTTATTTCTTATAGTTCTAGAGGCTGGGAAGTCCAAGGTCAATGGACCAGCAGGTGTGTTGCCTGATGAGGGCTGCTCTCTGCTTCCAAGATGGCGCCTGTTGCTGTGTTCCCACCTGGCTGAAGGTTGGGGGTCAAAGGACCTAGCTAGTTCCATTCTCAAAGGTGAAGCCTTTATGACCTAATCACCTCTCAATCATCTGCTAATACTAATCTGAATCACCTACTAATACTTATATTAGCCTCAGTCACCTACTAATACTATTAGCTTGTTGATTAAGTTTCAACATTTGAATTTTTGACACATATTCAAGCCATAGCAAGGACCAAATGACACCAAAGTTCTCCATGATTTGGGCTCTAGCTTCCCCTTTACCCTTTGTACCCTACATCCCAGTGTTCTAGCTCCAAGGAACTGTTTACATGTCCCGAACAGTCTGGTTTCTCACACTATTTTTTTGAAAACTGGTCTGCATGCCTGAAATACTCCTTTTCATATTCCTCAGTCCCCTTTCCAATCTGCTTATTTCATGAAGACATTTTAGGCTCACTAGCTAAAATTGACCACCATTACCTAGGATGGTGTCTATATCCTATATTATATCTTCTACAGCCTCTTTGGAAAATTAGTAAATGTGGTAGTTTTAAGCCTCTTGAGGACAGTAAGTATGCCAGTATATTTTTATCACTCTAATGTTGTTTTCATTATGTGCCATTGAGTTGCTTCTGACTCATAGCAACCCTTGTACAACAGAATAAAACACTCCCCAATTCTTTGCCAGATGCATGATCTTTTTTATGTTTAAGCCCATTGTTGCAGACACTGTGTCAATCCATCTAGTTGAGAGTCTTTCTGTTTTTGTTGACCTACCACTCTCCCAAACATGATGTCTTTCTCCATGGATTGATCCCTTCTGACAACATGTCCAAAATATATAAGACACAATCTAGCCACCTTTGCTTCCAAGGAACACTCTGGTTGCACTTCTTCTAGGATGGATCTGTTGGTTGTTTTGGCAGTCCACGGTATATGCAATATTTGTCTCCAACACCATAATTCAAAAGCATCGATTTTTCTTCATCTCCCTTATTCAATGTCTAGTTTTCATAATCATATGATGTGACTGAAAATACCATGGCATGAGTCAGGCGCGCCTTTGTCTTGAATATGACATCTTTACTTCTCAACATTTTAAAGAGGTCTTTTGCAATAGTGTTTCCCCATGCAATGCATCCTTTGATTCCTTGACTGCTGCTTCCATAGATCTTGACTGTAGGAACACTCTAATAGTGAGTGAATGCTGATTATTGATTTATATAATGCTATTGTTTTTATAGGTTATCTAATTTAATCCTCATAAAAACCTTATGAAGTTACATTACAGCCCATATTGTACAAATGACAAAGTAGAGTCAGGGTTGTTATATTATGTGCCAAAGCTACTCCTGTAGTAATATCATCAAATAAATGAACATGTTCAGTACTTTCCATAAATAAATCTCTCCTTGAGTACTTAGCACTTAGCCAGGAACATAAGAAGTTTTTAGTAAATGTGAATTAAATAACAAAAATGACACAAATGATTTCTAATTTCTAATTTATAGTTATCTGTGCTTGAGTTTTCTCTGGATAGATATTTTCTACTCATTTTGCTAAATGACATATGTTGTTCAAATGGAGTTCTCTTTCAGGTCCAGGGCATTTCTTCTTTTGTGTTTAAAAATAAAAGAAACTGGCTTCAATATTTTTAACAATTCTCTCTGTACTTGTTCTGGTGGGAAGGCATGGTGTGTGGTATTCTCAACAGGGAGACATATTAACATAACTTTCTTTTTTTAATGCATTTCTAACAAAAGGTACACTGGTAGCAAGTTCTGATTGATCAATAGATCCATGGTAAGGATTGTGCACTATTTACTGGCCATTCCCCAGGCTACCTTCACACAAATGTAATCTGTCTTCTTCTTGTTAGGTGCCACTGAGTTGGGTCCAACTCGACCCTATATACAACAGAAGGAAACACTACCTAACACTACCATTCCTGGAACTATGTCAGTGCTACTCACAGTGTTTTTGATGGCTGATTGTTTTGGGAGTGGGCTTCTGGGTTCTTCTCCCAAGCCTACAGCAAATGGTATACCCAGGGAGGGTATTCCAATCCATACCTGGAACAATTCGTTGTGCCCCAGAATCCTGCCTCTTTGCATCCATCCATCAGTCCTGTCTACCTTAATGCCATTATACCTTTTCTCAGCCAAATCAGACTATGCCCACTCTTCAGGTCCCAGCCAAATGAAGCATTCCCTGACCACTCTTACCACAGTTATTTTTTTCTTCTGAATTTAACAATATTTCAAACTATGCTTCTCATATGTTTTCTTTATTATAAACCATATTTATCTGCAATCAAATTTCTGTGCTACTTGTTTTATTGATTTTCAAACCATGTTTTTATTATTCCCTGGATAGGCACATACTAGTGATAGCTGTAACATTACATTTAAGCAACCTGTTTTTCTGTGAACCTCCATTTTCTCAACTGTAAAATGAAAAAAATAATAGTATCTTTATTTCTGGGTTGTTGTGATGGTTACAACAATATATTATAGTCCATAAAATGCTTTGCACATAAATTATGCTCCATAAATAGAAGCTATGCTTGCTGATAAAAAGTTTTGCTTGCTAAATTTAAATGAAAATGGTAAAAGCATGTTCTAAGAATACCAAGTAATTTTTTCAGTTTATGAATCTATCCCTATAGTCTTTTGTCATCTTGTCTTTGTTAGAATCCAGTTTCCTACATGTGAGATGCCCCTGAGTTACTGATTACTTCAGTAAAGGACTTAGACACTAGCAAGAATTTTCATTAAAGCAAATCTTTCGCTGCCTCCCTAGTGATGCCTCCTTATTTCTTCACAATCCAGCCAGGTGAGGTCCAGCATGTAGAAAGCAGGCAGACACTCTTCAGAACTGGGGAGTCTACGGACATTTTCCCCAGAAACAGGGCTTTTAAGGAGAGTCCAAAGAGAGTTTGGGCCCAGCTGACCCTGGATGGCCCCAAGAAGTAGTCAGGCTGCTGCAGCTCACCTCATGTTACCTCACTTGCTATAAGGGGCACCTCCCAGATAATCTTGTAAGGCTACCTCTTTCTTTCTAGTTGTGCCTGTTTTGATTAGATTATTTCTTATGTTCAGGCCAGAAGCAGAAAGGCTGGGATAATGTCAGGAGGGTCTGGCCCTTACACAATTTCCTATTGTGACTAGCAACAGCATGGCAAAATCTTCCTGGCAGTCTGTTCTGTTGAGATTTCTTACTTTCAAATGTCAAAAAGGAAGGGTTACAGGGGTAGGGAAAAGACTCTGGCAAAATTCTAATCATTGAAATCACAGTGTCTCACTCTTTGAACAGATTTTTGGAGTTCCTCTCTTCTGGAAGTCAGAATGAAACTTGTAGAAACTGGACACCAAAGAATCTATATGGTAGATGGCTGCCCTGAGCACTACACTGCCTTGGGTAATTAACTCTTTGAGAGTTTTACAACTTCTAAGGCTATGGTCATGGGAGAAGGATGTGGCAATTCACTCCCAAGGTGATCCTGAAACAATCAGCCATTGAAAACCCTATGAGGATCGCTGTGAGTTGGACATGACTTGATGGCATTGAACAACAACAACAAGGCTGTGGTCAATAATTAACTTCTTATCAATAGTGCTCTCCTACTAACCATGACTTGAAAGGTCTAAACAGTGTTTATAACCCCCAATAGACTGTAAGGGAGAATATGTGTTTGCCATAGCTAAGCATGTTTATACTTGTACTAGCAGGTGTACTACAAGGTGTTGGGTTGGAGGATTTGAGGCATATATCAAGCTTTACCTGCTTTTTTCTAGTGGAGAAATAACTCTTTAGGGCAGTGACCCTCCTGTACTGCTGGAATCTTCCATATGTGAGCTGCCTGAGGACTTGCTTAAAGTGTAGCTTTCTGGGACCTCACTGCAGAAACTCAGAATTGGTCTTTCAGAGAGTCTGGCTCAGGAATCTGGATTTGACAACTACTCAAAAGTAAAGTATGAAGGGAAATGAGACTACTGAGAACTGAGTGCCTATGACTTTCCATGTTATGAGACTATGAATTTGCTTTTCTTCATTACTCATTGGCTGGAGGTACTCATTGACTACCAGTTTTAATCTGATTTGAAAGAGTGCACAAATTTCTTAAATTGTATCACTTTTGCCTTCATTCTTTAATATATATATATTTCTTGAACACATTCTGTGTGCCAGGAATAATACTGGATGCTTGGATTTATAGAGGGATGAGTCATTATCTCTGAATTCAAGGAATTTCTAACATTTTAAGAAAATAAATATGTGGAATTGGGTATTCGAGGGATTATGAAAGAGCTCCATAAGGATAAAATGAAAACAAGAAGGAGAGAGCAATAAATTCTATGTGGGAAACACAGTGGCATCAAAAATAGTTTCACATAGAGAAAGACGTATAGGTGTTCAGCAATCAGACAAGTTGGAAAACGGTAGCATTTTAACCTGATGGAACAAGGACATAAATTCTAAAATAACAAAACAGGTTTTGGGAGCAGAAGGTAGTTCAGCATAGCTAGAAGATAAGATGATGGGTAGAAGAGGAAGTCAGGGTAAGAAGTGACCCCTGGGAGATGAGGAGCCTGGTCATAGATATGCATGCTAAGAAATTTGACAGTTAGTCTCTGGGATAGTTTTCTTAAAATGTAGACCACAGGAGTTCCACATTAGAATCACCCAACTGAAGCAGAATTTCCAGAGGTTGGAAATATATACTATATATTATTGTAAGCATCCCAGGTTACCAGTATACCAAACTTGCTCCATTGTTCCATAAAATGGACCCACTGGAGGGTTTTGTGCAGGAGGGAGAAGTGATTAGGTAGGCTACTCAGGTCATTAGATGATGGATTAATTGGCCTGAGACTGGCAAGGAGGATTCCAGGAAGCTAATTAGCAGCCCATAGTAATCTTCTAGGTGAGAGATGATAGATGATAAGGAATTCAGCTAAGGTAGTGTGCACCTTGGACATGCAGGATGAGATGGATTGAGAGGTACACTAAGAAGGTAAGATTTATAGGGGAGGAACTAAATAGAAAGTGAAAAAGTTCTGATAATGTTTTGATACAAAATATAGTATATGTTTAAGGTTTCAGCCATGTTTCAGAGGTTAAGTCTATTTTGTATTACTAGCAAATATTCTCTTTAATCATATCTTTCTTTGTAAAGGTAGAGACATTTTTTTGTTCCTCTACATGCACATGTGCACACCTAAGTTTGGAAAGTGACAACAGTTTGAGAACAACTGCGGATAGGATTGTGGATGGTACTGCAGAAAACTGTCTCTGCTCAGTTTTTCTGCATCATGCACCTGATGATTTGCTTGAGCTATAGAGACCCATCTATGTATTTGTGTTAAAGTAGACACAGAATAGAGAATGCTTTCTGAGACACTTATGGCTGTCAACTCAAAGAAAGAAGACATCAATAATGGAAGATTTCCCTTTTCTCATGGAGCTAGGCAGATCATACTGGTCAGTAGGTTTCTCCTATGCTAATGCATTTGCCAGGCATTTCTAGAAGGCAGCATTTATGTGAGAATGTGAAAAAATATATATTAAATAACCGTATAACAGTCACAGTGCTCTGACACTTGCCAAAGCCCCTAACTTACTTCATCTGTAACTAAGTTGACACCACCAATATATAGTATCTACCAGACTTATTTCATTTTCCCCTAAATTGCCCATAGTGTTCCTACATCTACACTTTCTAAGACCTGCAAAATTCATCTTTAATCGCTCTTTAAATAGAGAGGAGTTTTACCAGGTTCCCTACTTGAAGTGGGATGAGAAAGGGTTTAGCCCCTCCCTTGCTCCCTCTTGTTTATTATTACATGCTCATGAAACAACAGGGGATTTTAGGGAGGGCCCACATTATATGTCAAAGAATTCAATCTGTAGTTAATAGTATGGATCTGGATTTGAATCTCATCTACACTAGCTGTGTTGGGTTGGCAATCTACTCTGTTTCTCTTCTGTTAGATGATGATATTTATTTTTGTTTCATAGAGGATTCACTCACTTATCAACTCATTCATTCAAAAATATTTATTAATCACCCATTTCATAAATGACATGATAGACAAAGTAGTAGGTTGGGGGAGACATAGTTCCTGTTCTAATGGAAGTTTATATCCAGTGGAGGGAAATAGATGATGAAATAAAAACACAATACACTGTGTGGTAATAAATGCTAAGAAGAAAAATTAAAAGTAAAAATATATAAGAATTAAGGGGAAGATAGAGTCAGGTAAACTTTTCTCAAAAGATGACATTTGGGGAGAAACATGAAGCAAGGTGGTAGGCCAGCCAAATATCTGGGGGAATAGTATTTCAAGGAGAGTCAATAGGAAGGGCAAAGACCCCAGAGCAAGGGAAAGCTCATCATGTCTGTGAATCCAGAGGCCAGGGGCTCCAGGAAGTTGTGGCTGGAAAAAAATGAGCCAAGGAGAAGGGAGTCATTGTTTCCTCTGTTTAGGCAGGCAATTGGCAATTAGATATCTGGGAAAAGAACCTTATAGACAGAGAGAAGAAAGTTTATGTAGGTTTTAAGGTGGGAAGGTATAAGCATGTTTAAAGTGGAAAAAAGATTAGCATGGCTGGCATGAATACACCAAGGTATAAACTTGTAGGAGATAAGATCAGAAAGATAAGGCCAGCTTATATAAGACATCTAAGGCTATGCCAAGAACTTTGGGTGTAACTCTGAGAAAGGAGGATCATCAAACTGTGCTGTCTAGATGAATGACACAATTAGATTTACATTGCTATGAGATCATTCTGGTTTTGAAAGGGATAGTATACTATATGGGGTGATTGTGACAACTGAAAGACCATTACAGAGACAAAAGCAATAATCTTTGCTAGAGATGGTGGTGGTTTGGTCCAGGTGCCAGTAGGGGAGGCAGTGAGGGTGGTCATATTTTGGACATATTTCAAAAATAGAATTGACAAGCTTTTATGGATTGGATGGGGGGTGACAGTTTTGAGTGTTGGCTGGCCCCTAATGTACACAGCCTCTAGTCACAAAGTGAAGTGTCCTTTCTCTGGTGGATTATGCCATGGAAACTCTTACTTTTGTTCTTTTAGCAAGGAAATGGTGAAAAGACGCTTGAGAGAGGATGTCGATGCTGAAACCTAGAGATCCATCACTAGAATGTTTGCTATAAGTCATGGTGGATGTTCTTGACGCAATGGACAGTAGACTTCCTGTGTTCAGGAAGAAAGATAAATCTCATTACCTTCTCTACATGACCATTTGTCACATCGCTATCCTTCTCTTAGCTTTAATTCAAACCAAACCTCATCCAGAAAACTTGTGAAGCCCTTCTAGATTCTTACACTGTAGGGGAAGACTGAAAAGAAGGGAGATGAGCCATAGGTCTTTCCCGATGGTATAAAGTATGTTAAAATGGTGTTTCTGTAGCCAAAGGTCTGCAGGGAATTCCTTGGGCAGCATTAGGTGCAGTAACTTTAAGCTGTGAAAAATGGAGAGCTCCCTTGTGTAGGATGATACTTTGTTCACTGTCCTTTTTGCTCATCTGTGCCTGCTTAATGTATCCTAGGCTTCACTTTCCTAACAGAATTATCCAAATACAGGTTGTCTCCCACCGAATAGAGAGAAGCCAGGGTGAATAATTTCAGTATAGGTTCTGTTTATCCTTGTTGTATTGTGTCCCCAGAAAGGCTCCACTGTGTTGTGATATACACTGTGTCTCTGTCCTCTGCATCTACTTCTCTCCCAGAACCACAACAGTTGGCTCCTAGGCACAGGCACAAGGCCCATCTCTTTCGTGGCATGGGCTGCCTGTATACAACACTGCACTAGATTTTATTATGATCCCATGCATTAGTAATAATGCTTTATAAAAGATTGTTATTATTTCCTTTTATTTTTTAAAACCTTTTTCAATACTGAGGTAAGGGGCTCATGCATGATAGGCAAGTGCTTTACCATTAAACTGGACTCGTTTTTATTTTTTATTTTGAAGTTGTATCTTGCTAAGTTGAGCAGGCTGCCTCTGGCCTTGAACTTGAGATCCTTCTGTCTCAGCTTCTTGAGTCACTGAGATTACAGATGTGTACCATGGCACCTAGCTTGTTATTATTTTAAATACAATAAAAATCACATGAATTTAAGAAATAGGATTTTTATGTAAATGAAGATTCAGAATTCCCTCAAACGCTTCATTTTTGCTGAGCAATAATAACTAGTGTTTCTAGAGTATGTTTTACTGGCAATAGAAAAAATAACTGAAAGGATGACCATTCCAACATGAATGTTCTCCAGAGTAAAATGCCATGTGTTGCAAAGTGAACAGATGTCCTTATAGCACCACATTTTGCTCAGCTATGAGCATGTTTAGCCTGCAGCCGTAGCCCTGTGGCATCCGATCCCATCAGATCTCAGAAGTTAAGCAGGGTCAGGCCTGGTTAGTACTTGGATGGGAGACCTCCTGGGAACACCAGGTGCTGTAGGCTTGGAAAAAGGACCCGCAACCCACTCCCAAAAATCAATCCACCATTGAAAACCCTATGAACAGCAGAGAAACACTGACAATAGTGTTTCACCTGTGTACATAGGGTCGCTATGAGTTGGATACTGACTGGGCGGTACCTAACAACAACAACATGAGCATATTTGGACTCTTATCACCTGGAAATTCAGAGTCACAATAGTGGCTTCCTTTAGGGATTAGATATGAAATGATTAGGAAGGAAGGCAGGTTTCTGTCATCATCCTGGGGTAAAATCTGGGATTGACTTCATAAAAGCTGGAAACATGAATGAAGAACAAATGAGATGGGACAAATGCAGTCATCTCTCAGGTAACTGTGGGAGACTAGTTCCAGGACTCCTCTATGATACCAAAATCTGAAGATATGTAAGACCCTTATATAAAATGACACAGAATTTGTATACAACCTGTGCACATCTTCCTGTATACCCTCAGTCATCTCTAGATCCCTGTAGTACCTAATACAATGTAAATTCTACGTAAACAGTTATAACACAGTACTGTATAGGGAATACAAATAAGAAAAAAGTCTTGCTTTATATTCAGTATTGGCTCAATTTTAAAAAATATTTTTGATATGTGACTAGTTGAATTGGTAAATGCAGAACCTGTAGATACAGAAAGCCAGCTGTGTATGAAACTGAGCTGTGCACCAGTCCCGAGAAAGTTGGGATCCATCTCTTAGATCAAATTTTCTACTATGTTTCCAGTTCCCAGCAAGATCCTTGGCACAGATTCAATCTTTGGTAAATATATGTAGATTAAATGAATAAAGATTATTCTGGTACTAGAATTGTTTGTGGAATAAAAGATGGCTCAGATTCAGAATGAAAATGTCTCTTCTGTGATTTTTGAGTTTGACCATGGTCTGGTTTGATGGCTAGGGTTTGTACTTACAGTAGGAGTGAGACTAGAAAGAATCTCTAACAGATACAGCCTAAATTCGAAGGAATCCAGATAAAATCTACCCTCCTCTCTCTTTTCTCCCTTCCTCTCCTTCTCCCTCTGTATTTCTCTCTCTGTGTCTCTGAAGTAGTGGGGAGGGATGAACCTAGAGTCCCAGAGTCTCGTGCATGCCAGGCAAGTGCTGATCTGCTCCCCAAGTCCTTTTACTTTTCTTTTTCATTTTGCACAAGCTGCCTCTGCCCTTAAACTCATGGTCATCTTGCCTCAGCCTCCTGAATTGCTGGGACTACAGGTGTGCACCACAGTGGCTGGCTCAAATCTCAGTTTTTGAAGGCAATGCAATAGTGGAGTAGTGATATGAATCTTTTATCTTCTGCTCACTTTCTTAGATACAGACTAACTCTAATGACTATGCTTGGATTGCAATATTCTCCATTTTCCCAGTTCATATACATATGATTTTGGTTCAAAGGTAACCCAAATGATTTCCAGGTAGTTCAATAAAAATTTGTGCCTACTATTATAGGAAATGCTGGTGGTTAGCTCAGTTGGTAGATTACTTGATCTGCATGCTCTGAAGCCCTGGGTTCAATCCCCAGCACCACAAAAATGAGAGGAGGACCTGGCAACCCACCGCCAAAACAATCAAAAAACAATCAGCCATTGAAAACCCTATGAGGGTCACTATGAGTCGGATCTGACTCAGTAGCACCTAACAACAACACTCTAGGAAATATCAAAGCAGTCACCTTAGGATGGTAAGTTAAAATAGCCATTTTGTTGTGTGTTCAGGACTATTTAGCAAAAAGAAGTCATTGCTTCTTAAGCAGTTTGTAAACTAAATATGTCTATCTCCTCATATTCATTTATAGAAAGGGACTGTCTTAAGAAGGAGTCCCCATTACCTGGTCCTGCCAAACTTGTGACTGCCTTCTCAGCTAAAGAAATGTATACTCTCTAAGCAAATGTGGCTCTAGGAAGTAATTGGGAAATTTTTTTGTTTAAGCAAAACAATTTCTACTCTGCACTCTTCTCTTCAATCCCAGTAGTGTTGGTTTGAGCAAAAACATTAAGGATCTGATTATAAGTCCTAAATCTCTTTATTTGATTTCAATGTTACTGCCCGTACATGAATTCTAAATAGGATAAGAATGATGAAGCTGACAGAAAAGGATAATTTAATATTGATTCTGAATTGGTGGAAAAATATCCTTGAGATAATCATGTATACATTCAACCAGAGCAAAGTCCCAGGAAAAAAGTATAATGTTCTGACTGGAGAGAAAAATGTGCATTATTTTCTTTTTTGCATGTTCTCTCTTCTTTTAGTGTCTGAATTATTTTATCATGCAGAAACATTTAGACTTATTCCCTGCATCTCTGATATATATCTATATCTATATCTATATCTATATCTATATATCTATATCTATATATCTTATTCTATTCTGAAGCTATGGTAAAATTTGTCTTCATAAAGAGTCAGTTTGATCATTTACATTTAAAAAGGTCTTTTGTAACAGTTCTTCCCAATGCAATACATTCTTTGATTTCTTGACTACTGTTTCCATGGGTGTTTATCATAAAAACAAGTAAAGCAAAATTGTGGACAACCTCAATCTTTTCTCCATTTATCATGAAGTTGCTTACCATCCCATTTGGAAGGATTTTTGTTTTGTTGATGTTGAGGCACAATCCATACTGAAGGCTGTGTTCTTTGATCTTCATTGGTAAATGTTTAAATTCCTCTTCCAGTTTCAGCAAGCAGAGTTGGGTCATCTGTATAACGCAGGTTGTTAATGAATCTTCCTTCAATCATGATGCCATGTTCTTCTTTGTAAAGTGCAGCATCTTGGATTATTTTCCCAGCATAGTGATTGAGGAGTTACAGTGATAGAATAACAGCCCTGACACACACCATTCTTGATTTTAAAGCAGACATTGTTTCCTTGTTCTATTCAAATGACTGCCTCTTGGTCCATGTAAAGATTCCTCATCAGTATAACTAAGTGCTCAGCTATTCCCATTCTTCACAATGTTATCCATAATTTATTGTGATTCATATAGTCAAATGCCTTTGCATAGCCAATACAACATAGATAGACATCTTTTTGATATTCTCCGCGTTTGGCTAATATCCATCTGACTTCAGCAATGATGCTCCTGGTTCCATGCCCTCTTCTGAACCTAGCTTGATTTTCCAGCAGTTCCCTGTCCATATACAGCTGTAATCACTTTTGAAGGATGTTTAGTGAAATTTTGCTTGTGTGTGATATTAATGGTATCATTCAATGGTTTCCACATTTGGTTGGATCCCCTTTCTTGGGAATATGCACAAATATGGGTCTCTTCCAGTCAGTTGACCAGGTGACTGTTCTCCAAATCTTTTGACATAAACAAGTTAGCACCTTTAGTGCTGCATGTGTTTGTTGAGACATCTCATTGGTATTCCATAAATTCTTGGAACCTTGTGTTTCACCAGTCCTTTAAGGGAGCTTCCAGTTCATCCTTCAATACCATTGGTTCCTGATCATATGCAACCTCTTGAAATAGTTGGTCATCCACCAATTCTTTTTGGTATAATGACTCTGTGTATTCCTTCCATCTTCTTTTGATGTTTCATACACAGTTTAATATTTTCCCTATAGAATCCTTCACTATTGCCACTCAAGATTTCAATTTTTCTTCAGTTCCTTAACTTGCAAAATATAGAACATGTTCTTTCCTTTTGGTTTTCTATCTCCAGCTCTTTGCATATTTCATTGCAATATTTGATTTTGTCTTCTTGAGCTGATTTTTGAAATCTTCTGTTTAGTTCTTTAACTTTGTCATGTCTTCCTTTTACTTTAGCTGCTTGATATTCTACAGCAAGTTTCAGAGTCTCTTTTGACATATAATGTGGTCTTTTCCTTTTTTCTTTCTTTTTAGAAACCTTTTCATTTTCTCATGAATGATGTTGTTGATGTCATGCCACAACTTGTCTGGTCTTCTATCTTTAGTGTCTAATACATCAAACCTGTTCTTGAGGTGGTCTCTGAACTCAGATGGGATGTAATCAAGGTCATATCTTGGCTCTCATACACTTGTTCTAATTTTTTTCAGTTTCTTTTTGAACCTGCATATGAGTGGTTGATGATCTGATCCATAATCAGCACCTGTTCTTATTCTGACATTTGATATTGATCTTTTCCATCATCTCTTTCAATAAATGTAATCAAATTGGTTCCTGTGTGTTCCTTCTGGTGAATTCCATGAGTATAGTTACCATTTGTGTTGGTGGAAAAATATATTTGCAATGGAAATGTCATTGTTCTGACAAAATTCTATCATGTGATCTCCAGCATCATTTCTGTCACCAAGCCCATATGTTCCAACTACTGAGCCTTAGTCTTTGTTTCCAACTTTTGCATTCCGGTAACCAGTAATTATCAGTACATTCAGATTGCATGTTCTATCTATTTCAGATTGCAGAAGCTGGTAAAAACAATATTCCTTTTCTTCATTTTAGCCTTAGTGGTAGGTTCATAAATATGAATAATAGTGATATTAACTGGCCCTCTTCGTAGGCATATTGATATTATTCTATCACTGACAGGATTGTACTGCAGGACAGATGTTGAGATGTCATTTTTGATGATGAATTCTACTCCATTTCTTTTTATTCTGTCAATCCCAGCATAATAGACTATATGGTTATCTGATTTAAAATGGCCCATGCCAGTTTATTTTAGCTCACTAATGCCTGGAATGTCCATGTTTTTGTATTGTATTTCCCTTTTGATGACTCCTAATTTTCCTAGATTCATACTATGTACATTTCACATTCCAATTATTAATAGATGCTTACAATAGTTCCTCCTTGTTTTAATTTTGCTACCTCAGCAAATAGAGGTCCCTGGTGCTTTACTCCCTCCCATCATTAAGGTAGACTTTACTTTGAGGAGGCAACTCTTCTCCAATTGACTTTTGAGTGTCTTCCAACCTGGGTGGTGGGCTCATTTTCTGGCACTATAACTATGTTTCTCTGCTATTCATAGGGTTTTCAATGGCTGATTGTTTTCACAGTGGGTTGCAAAGTCATGCTCCCTAGTCTGTCTTAGTCTGGAAGCTCAACTGAAACCTATCTACCATGTGTGGCCCTGATGGTATTTGTAATACTGGTAGCACATCTTTGTGCATCACAGCAATAGGCAAGCCCCCACAGTAGAGAACACTGACAGATACTTGTGGGTAAAAATTCTAGAAAATCCAAATTCATATGAAGTGACAGAAAGCAGATTATTGGTTGTATTTAGATGTAGGGTTGGAGAGAAAACATATATGAGAAAAGGGCATAAAATCATTATATTAATATGTTCATGCCTTAATTATGGTTAATATTCCATGGCTATATGTCAAAACATATAAAATTATATACTTCTAATATGTATAATATATATAATGCCACTTATAGCTCAGTTGGGCTGGGATTTAGCTCAGTTGGTAGAGCGCTGCGCTGCAGTCTCTGAGGTCCTGAGTTCAATTCCCAGCACCGCAAAAATGGGAGAAGGACCTGGCAACCCACTCCCCAGGCAATCCCGAAACAATATGCCATTGAAAACCCTATGAGAGTCTCTATGAGTCAGATACTGACTCAAGGGAACCTAACAACAACAACAACATAGCGCAATTATGGTTGGGGTTTAGCTCAGTTGATAGAGTATTGCTCTGTGCTTTCTGAGGCCTTATTTTCAATCCCCAGCACCACAAAAATGGCCGATGTACATGGCTATCCATTCCTGAAACAATCCTGAAATAGCCATCAAATACCCTATGAGGGTTGCTATGAGTAGGACCCAACTTGATAGCGTCTAAAAACAATAACAACATAGCTCAATAAAACTATACATTATTTAAAATAAAATTATTGGGAAAATAATACTCATAAAGATAATAAAAGACAGTAATAATTGCCCTGAAAAGAAATGTAAACCTTTCCCAATATTCAAAATTGAATAGTTAATATTCAATTTTGAGTGACATGAACTTAAGAAAGTTATAGAAGCTCTGAATGAAAATTATAAATTAGAATTATCAAAACTTTGAAATTACCAGAGGAAATGAAGATTGGGTAGAGAGATTACAGAACTCAGAATAATAATGCAAAATAAAAGGAAAAAATGTTAACAAGGACAAAACTAGAAAACACATATGAGCAAATAGATACAAAAGATAATTCCT
>VMDO01011675.1:0-29836 GCA_007922755.1 Pedetes capensis
TCTCTTTCCCTCTCTCTGTCTCTCTCCCTCTCTGCCCGACTTCTCTCCTTCCCTCTCTCTGTCTCTGTTTCTCTCTCTGTCTAGATGCCTGTGCTCATTCTGAACCGTGTATTATCATTTTCCTTTGCCAAATTCACTTCAAACCGCTTCAGTCTCTTATTGACTCACCTTAAAATTCTTTTTTGTGATGGAGCCAAGGACCTGACATCTCCCCTGAGTGGAGGTCCCAAAAAAGGGCACTTCTTAGAGCAGGCTATAATGTTGGGGTACAGCACTCCTAAACTCTCTGACAAGACCTTCCACCTGTGTGTTTACTTTCCAGTTCCTCTGTCTCATATCTATAGAATGAGATTATGACCAAGATAAGACAGAAAACAACTGATGATTATTTTTTCTTTTTTCTTATTTTTTAAGACTGAGTCTCACTATTTAGCCTAGACTTGTCTTGAACTTGCTATGTAGCCCAGGCTGGCCTTGAACTTTTGATCTTCCTGCCTCAGCCTCCTAAATGCTGGGTTATAGGTGTGTCCCATGCCCAGCTCTTTGTCTTTCTGACTTGATTGGCATGTTATCAAATGTAGTTAAAACACTGTGTTGATCCCAGGGAACGTGGGGGAAGAATGAGTAGTCCTCATATATCACTGAAAACTTTTCTAAATATTGAGCCTAAGCTTCTATCTTTAAAAACCTTCTTGTTTGTTTATATGAGCTCCAAATAGCTGCCAGCATGAAAAAATATATTCATTGCTTTTGTTTATCTAAATGTTACATGTCTGCAGCCATAGCACCCTGGCATCTGATCCCTCCTGATCTCAGACGCTAAGTAGGGTTGGCTTGGCTAGTCCTTGCATGGGAGACTGCCTGGGAATACCAGGTGCTGCAGGCTGGGGAGAAGGACCTGGCACCCACTCCTAAAATAATCCACCATGCAAAACCCTATGAATAGCAGAGAAGCACGGACATAGTGCTGGGCAGGGCACAGAGTTGGGGAGTGTTTCATTAGTTGGGGAGTGTTTCATTCCGTTGTACATAGGGCCCGCTGAGTCTTACCTGACTCTATGGCACCTAACAACAACAAACATCAACAAATGTTACAAATTTCATTGTTAACAGTTACCATTTATTGCATTTCTGAACTTCAACTTCTGGTTATTTATTGATACAAAAGCATCCTGAAATGTAGTCATGCAAAATAAAAACTGTGGGTCAGGAATTCAAACAGGGCGCGATGGGGATGGTCTGTCTCTGATGCATGAAATCTGGGGCCTCAGCTGGGAAGACTCATATGGCTGAGCTACAAGCGCAAATGAATAGGGACTAGAATTATTTGAAGACCCTTCAATCACATGTCTGGAACATGGACCAGGATGGCCCAGGGCTGGATTCAGTGGAGCTGTTGACAGGAATATATACACATGGCCTTTTCACATAGACGGGGCTTCTCCTAGAGCAGTGGTTGGGCTGGGAATGGAAGCATTCCATGTGGGGATATCAGGAGAATAGGCTTTCTAAAAAGTCCAGCTGGAACTGCATGGGCTTTTGTGGCCTACACTCAGGAATCACAGAACGTCATGTCTGATCTATTTTGTTGATCAAAGGAGGAAGAAGCCTTCCCATATTGAAGGGGAGATGATATAAATCCCATCTCTTGATGGGAGCAGTATGAAAATATTTATGATCATTTTAAAAAACCACCATAGCACATAATGCATAGCTTTTCTTAAAATTTTTCCTTGCCTAGTACTTTATAGGGGGAAGCCAAAGGTGAGTCTGGTGTTCAATTATAAAGTCAAATGAAGAAATCTTAACAAATACCTTTGTTTCCCCCAGCATAACCCAGTTAATCCATCTACACACAGTGGGTTGCAGAAAAGTGCTAGGGAAAAAATTAATTGCTAGGGGCATTTTGCATGAGTGATGTTTCTTCTGAGGCTCTTTGTCATCCTCAGGAATTTACATTAGTGTTCTCTCTGTTGTTGTTGTTGTTGTTAGGTGCCTTCGAGTCGGTATCTGACTCACAGTGACCCTTATAGGGTTTTCAATGACTGACTGTTTTGGGATTGCCTTGGGAGTGGATTGCCAGGCCCTTCTTCCATTTTTATGGTGCTAGGAATTGAACTCGGGACCTCAGAGACTGCAGCGCAGTGCTCTACCAACTGAGCTAAATTCCAGCCCTCTCTCTGATGTAGTCTTCATTAACTGTAGCTCTATCAGCTGTTCATTTGTGGCATAAAACGGACCGAAGTACAGATAATTGCTTTTGAAGTGAGCCATTGTTTCATGAATATGAGAACACAAGCCAATGCATATTGACTTGAGTTTGTGTAGGTGAATGTGATGACATTGACCTCAACAAAATGTGGTTCATTTCCCCCAAAACAGTGTGTGAGGATTAGAACAAAAATAAGAAGCACTTAAGTTTTTTGAGATACTGAACTCTAGGCTCTAAGCTCTTAAGTTCATTTCTTCGAATGCTTAAAACTGAATAACAGATGCTACCCTCTTTAAAGTACTTGCTTTAGAGGTGGGCAAGAGGCCAGAGAAGGTTAATAACTTTAGGAAACACCCCCATGACACTTTCATGAGGATATAGCATCATTACTGACTCTCCAAACAAATGTGTGAAATATGTATTATCATCTCAAATTTCAAGTGAGCAAACTGATATCAGACGTTTTCTGTGGCATGCCTGCGGTCCTTACTTTGCAGTGGTAGAGAGATTTAAACTCCTCCAATGTGACCCTAGGACTGGGATTTAGCTCAGTTGGTAGAGCACTGCACTGCAGTCTCTGAGGTCCTGAGTTCAATTCCCAGCACCGCAAAAATGGGAGAAGTGCCTGGCAATCCACTCCCAAGGCAATCCACTCCCAAGGCAATCCACTCCCAAGGCAATCCTGAAACAGTCAGCCATTGAAAACCCTATGAGGGTTGCTATGAGTCGGATATCGACTTGACAGCACCACTAACAACAAATCTGACCCTCCTCAACCTAATTAAAGTACTCCTCTTTACTTTCATAATACGTCAAAATCCATCCACATCTACCACTTTGTGTTATGCTTGTCTTCTTTTGTGTTGTTTGATTAGAGAGGAAGGATGTGTCTCCTAGATCTGCCTTCACAAAGAAGGAAGGCCTGAAGGAGCCAATGAATGCTTGAAGAATGAATGACGGAAGGTGCTTTAACTTTGTACTCTTTTGACCAATCCATGGTGCATTTCAAGATAGACATGTTCTGTTAAAGTGAAGAAAAGCCAGTATTTGAGGATGGGACTCATGGGAGCCAGGGTGGACAGATCAGGCACTGTCCCAGGTTCTGTTCCTTCTAATCCCTTTGGGAGACTCTTCCCCAGCCTTAGATAGTTTCCTCACTTGTATGCTGATTTGTTCCCAGCTAATAATGGAGGAAGAAATCGCTGAGATCTCCAGAGTTCTCTGTGTGTATGCGCCTGTGTGTGTGTGTGTGTACGTGTGTGTACAATCACTTCCTCTCTGGTGTTCTGTCCTTCAACTCGAGTGACTTTGGTCTCCTGGACTCTCAGCTCCATTTCAATTCAGGGAGATGACTGTGCTCTGCCCAGGGTACCCCTCCTGGCACCTGGCCTGGAAAGTGCCTGCAGGCCGTAAGCTGGGACTTCCGCAGGACACCTTCTCTTCAGGGATCACTACATTTTGGTACACGATGGCACTGTCTCAAAAACTACTGTTTCATCTCTTTTATCTTTTTGTTGTTGCTGCAGCTTCAGACAGGAGGATAAATCTAGCCCCTCATTCTCCAGCTCAGCCAGACCAAAAGCCCCAGTAAGTTTGTTATATCAGCTCTTTTTGTTGTTGGAAGAGTGTATTATCACTGTAAGGATTGACTACTCAGATCATCTGATGGGAAGCAGGACTGTAATGGGAGGTGTCGTGGAAAGAGTATTTCTGGGGAGGGGTCGTGTAATTTGCATGGGCCAGTACAAGAGCATCGGCAGTTGGGAGAGTCTGGTGTTACCCATCCCCACATCATCCGGCCAGCCCAAGGGAAAGCACTTATTTTTAGACCTTAAATCATCTGAAAAAAGTAAAATTATGATTGTAGCAAATGAAGTTCTTTATCAAGATGCTCATGTAACTGTTATTTGCCCATAAAGCTAAGAAAAGATGAAGAGCCATTTTTTTTCCTTGTGTTTATTTGATTTTCATAATGGCTTTTCTGTAGTGTTGTGAAGATAAATCATTGCATTTATAATCAATATGATACTTTTATGATCTATGTTCACCTGTAAGAAGCAATTCTTACTAAATAGAATAAATGAAGAGTTTAAGTGAATAAGACAACGGAGGTTGGGCTTTCAGAGCTAGAGTCTCAATAGCAGATTAGAAAAATAATTACTGGCAAAAGTTCTACTGACAAAGGAAAACTCTACCATGAATTTACATGACATATTTCTAATGAATTGTTTCTATTGGGCTAAAGGACCCCATCCCTATCCTTATACCTCTAGCATTACTATCCAGCAATGAGCTTAAGAGGAAGAGCTGCTCAGTTATAAATATACATGAAGAAGAGGTATTTTCTTTGCCAGCCCCACTTGATGGGACTATCAGATCTGCATTCTCTTCATTCTTTTCTGCTCATAATTCCTTAAAAGCAGGATGCTCTACTCACGTGTTATATTTTATAAGTGAGATTTGGGTCTGACTCATTGTGACCCTATGTACAATAGAACAAAACACTATGCAATACTGAGCCATGCCTGGCAGTATTGTCAGCGCTTCTCTGCTATTCATAGGGTTTTCAATGGCTGGTTGTTTTGGGAGTTGGCTACCAGGTCCTTCTCTCAAATCTACAGCACCCAGGATTCTAAGACAGTCTCCCATCCAAGGATTAATCAGGACTGAGCCTGCATATCTTCCAAAATCTGACGAGATTGGATGCCATGGTGGTATGGCAGTCACTATAGACAAGAGGCTAGTTTTGAACATTATAAAAATCATGTGCTATGTGAGTTTCTGCCTTGGCATCGACATTATTCAGTTCATCATCATAAGAAATGTTAAAATCTACAAGCATGAGGTCCTTATTCAGGGCATGGGTTTGGGGCAGACCTGATGGATAGCTGGTATTGTTATAATACCCAACAGGGAGTGGCCACATTTGAATTAGTGCCTCAGCCAAAGTTGGCATATTTGAGGTAGAGTAAAGACATAATTTTCATGGAATGAAATTTAGTCACAAAAAGTTAAGGCATGCTGGAGTAAACAACACAAGTAATTTTTTTCCTCTTTAAATGTATCAAATGTGCCTAATGAAAGTTCTTGAATATTAAAATGTTTCATATATGTGTTATAAATGCTCTTGCAGTTTCTCTGAGAAGAGCTTAGTTCTGGAGAGAACTTACATGTCTAATGATTCTGAAAAATTGCCCAAGTTATATGTTTGATAGCACATCACACTTGTACCCATATTATTTATACCATATATTTATTTAATCACTCATTCAGCAATTACTTATTGAACTTCTATTTTTCTCTGTGCTAAATACTAGGGATAAGAAGATGAATAAAGCACTCCTCATCTTTAGGGTTCCTGTATCTAGTAAGATGTGGCTGGAGTGGTAATTTCTATTTGTTATATGGATTTTGAAATTATATTAGCTGCATTGATCAGAGTCATATAAAAGATAATTAGAGGTGTGAATTGTGGAGTGAGTTTCAGATTGTCTTGGCAGAACCAATTCTGAGTTAGATCTAAGAAAGCTAAAGCTTGTAAGGCACCTGTTTTATTAAGAAATTGTGCTCTGATTTGCTTTTTGCCTTCAGAGGCAAAATCAACTTGCTTTGCAGAAGTGGAAACAGATCCACATTCCACCTTCCACTCTCCTGAATTTTTCCAGGCAGTTGATATCATTTCCTTGTGAAGACTGTTGCATAGGAGGCGCTGTCACATCCCTGATGCCACCTGGCATTCACACCTTCCCTGGCAGAGACATTTGATGTTCTTCTTAGGTGTCCGACTCATAGTGACCCTATGTACAACAGGCAAAACAGTATTGTCAGTGCTTCTCTGATATTCATAGGGTTTTCAATGGTGGATTGATTTTTGGGAGTAGGATGCCAGGTCCTTCTCCCAAGCCTAACAGCACCTGGTGTTTCCAGGCAGTCTCCCATCCAAGGACTAACCAGGCCCGACCCTGCTTAGATTCCAAGATCTGATGGGATCAGATGCCACAGTGGTATGGCTACAGATGGGAAAGACACTAGGTAAGCAATAGTTTTAGTTCCAAGTTGTGAACAGACATCCGAATGCAGTAAGCCACTTGTCCAAGGTCACACAACTACTAAGGTTAGAGCAGAGACTCAATTGGCTTCTGTGCCCAAAGGCAAGCCATCACATTAACCAAAGTCATGTTTTCCCAGGGTGATGACTTCAGGCATTGCCCCCACCATGTCAGGAGCAGCAAACAAGTGTTCCTCCCACAAGCACATGCCACTCCCTGGCCCTCCTGCAGTGGTCTGAGGGCCAGCAGAATGGGCCACATTCCCCCATATTCTCAGTTCTAGAAACTGTGGTTTCAAAAGGAGAACATACTTCTTGGGCTGTCGGTGTCGTAGAAGTGATACCTCCCCCATTATCTCACAACAAAGTGACAGATATCACGTTCTCCATTTGCACCTGAGGAAACTGAGTCTTCAAGATTGAAATCATCTTTTCATAGCTACACAGCTTGTGACTGGTCATGTTTATTCAGGTCTTATCAGCCTCCACATATCCTTTATCATCTGGCACAGGAGGTCCTCAAGCAGGAGTGCAGGGAAAAAAATAGAAAGATCCATAGGTTTAAAAAAAAAATGAGAAGAGCTAGGTGAACGTGGGTTGAAGCGGCACAGCCAGAGGGTGGGAGCAGGTGAAGGAGGGACAGAGGGGTTCGTGGAGATTGTCTTTGATGTGTGCAAGCATTTTACATCCCAGCTTCTTCTCCAGGCAGAACAGGTCTCTCCTCTATCCAGTCTTCACCTCAGGGGTATATAATTTTATTTGTATTCTTTTTGTGGGTATAAGTGCAGAAATTATACTTTAATGCAAGAGAAATGACTTTAACTTGTATGTTTATATAACATATATTATCATGGTGATTAAGCTCTAAAATTAAAATCCCAATGAGGGTATTTTTAATGCACAATTATCTCATGGTTTATTACAGGGCGAGTATTGCTTCTAAATGGGTTGGACCTGCAAAGTACCTTTTTAATAGGGAGCTCTAATTATTCCAGTGGGCGGCTGCTTAGCAGCATCAAAGTGAAGGGTAGACGGATGGCTTTTGAATTCTGGATCTTTACCACAGCCGTGAGGTCTTGACAAGGTTCTTAACCTCTTCTAACTTATCCACAAAATGGGGATAATTTCTACCACAATTTCTGAAGGTTAAATGACATGTATAGTATGGGGTCATATGCAGGCAGAACCTCGAGCACAGTGAATGGGCAGAATCTGGGTTTTCTCACACTTTCTTCCCAAATGGAGTGAGGATTGGCTTCAATCTTATTGCCTCAGTTTCCACAGGGAGGGATAGAAGCAAAGAATAAATAAAATAAATAAATAAGCTGATGGACTTATTGAAACTTCCCCCAGGATCCTGTTCTGTTAACTTTGAATTTGCTGTTGTAGTGGCTGCCTCTGTGAAGCGGCATCTGCAGGAAGGAATGATCCTTCCTTGGGGGCTGCTAAAAGCTGCTGAGCCAGTGCCAGTCTGATGTTTTCTGGGGCTCTATGGGAAAATCGCTTGCTCTCCTTCTGACACCCCCTGGTGCGCTGGATGATGTCGGTAGAGCCATTAGACCCTTTGGGGCCATGATGCTTTCAACACTGTTGAATCTTACCACTCTTCCAGGATTCACCTTCTGTCTTCCACTGTCGTTACCCACACACTTGCTGGTTGACCACTAGGTTCTAAGTGTGTGCAGGACCAGATGCATCTTTCTCACCTGGTGTCCTGAGTAGAGTCAGGACACCACATTTGTCTCTCTCGGTGCCTCAGCTGATATGGGTCAGAACACCTGGACTAAGTTTGGTATGAGATGGTCTGACAATATTGATTTCCACAACAGTTACTAATCTGTGACAGAAACTGTACACACACATGCACATCCACTCTCCTCAGTCAGGGAATTCCATCACAAGGGCATCTCAAAACAAGAGCAAAAAACAAAAGGACGTAATGTGCCCGGTATGATCTGTAGTGCTCTCCCAAGTGAGTTTTAAAAGTGAAATCTTAAGGGCTTCTCATACACATTGTGAAGACAGCCCTTGTCAGATTTGCTTACTGTTTTTCTTTCCTACCAGTCTGTAGCCTGTAGCCGTACCACTGTGGAATCTGATCCCATCAGATCTTGGAAGCTAAGCAGTGTCGGGCCTGGTTAGTACTTGGATGGGAGACCGCCTGGGAACACCAGGTGCTGTAGGCTTGGGAGACGGACCTGGCAACCCACTCCCAAAAATCAGTCTGCCACTGAAAACCCTAGGAATAGCAGAGAAGCGCTGACAATAGTGTTTCACCTGTTATACATAGGGTCACTATGAATTGGACACTGACTTGATGGTACCTAACAACAACTAGTCTGTGAGTACCACAAGAACTGGGACCTCTTTGTCTTGTTTTCCTCCATACCCACAGTGCAAAAATCGTTCTTAGGTGTGGTAAGACTTCAATGTATATTTGATGAATAGATTAAAATAAATAAACAGAAAGCCATCACTTCCTCTCCTTGGTTGTCTGAAAGCCAAGAGGAAGATGATATCGTTCTAGCTGTTGTCAAAACAAGGTCACCAGAACAAGCAATCAATGAGTACTTGCAAGTGATCACCTGTGAGTAACCACCTCAGCAGGGTAGGGGACTCCAGTAAGAGCCAAAATATAGGGGTCTCCCATATTAACTCAAGAGTTGATGCAGATAGAAGCTTGGTATAATAACGACATCAGGATGACAGAAGCTAGATCCAGTAGCTCTAGACAAAGATTACAGAGGTAAGATGGTTTTCTTTTAATTTTCTCTGCATTTACCACCTAACCTAATTGAAGCTAAGTGTTCCCTTCTTACCTGAAGCTTTTCTAGGCTTCACATGGCAGCTCCCCTGTCATCTCTCAGATCTTTTCATTTAGTTTTCCCCCTTTTGTCCAGGTTTTCTTCTCTTTCATCCCCGAGGTCATATGCCTTATATTTCTATTCATCTCTGGAAAGGAGCTGCTTCCACCTCTAGCGCTGACCTTCCTTCTCCTCCCACCTGCTCAAGGTTCAGCTTGCACTCACTAATTTCAAGAGAAAAATGTCTTCTCTGTTTCCTCTAAGACATCCATGAATTCTGCATAACACATTTGTCCTGCTTGGCATTTCATTTCATGTTATTGATACAATCATTCATTTCAGCAGCTGTAATTTCTAGATGGATGCACTCTATAAGGAAACCAAGACTTGTCTATACTATTGTCTTGGAAGATTTTCACCCACTGTACAAAATAAAGTATTGATAGCTCTTCTGGCTTCCTCCCATTTTTCTTCTTATTTGCAAAGTAGATCTTACATTGCTGGTAGTTTCTTGAAATGATTTAAAATCCACTGTATCTGTATTTGTCAAAAAAGGTGACAGAAACTACACAGTGATGTGATTTAAGTGGTTCTGCTAAGAGATAATCTGCCTCTAAATAATCTACTCTTCTCTCCCAGGACACTCAGTATTGCACCTTTAAGGATTTATGGCTTTGAAATCTTGAAGAAGTCACTATTGAATTAAATCTGAGGAAGGGAAGTCATAATTAAGATATTAAGCATTGGAACATGACAAACAGTATTTATGTTTTTATGACTCTGTAAATAATTTTAAAATTGTATTATTTAACATTGTAATATAAACATATTTTATGCTGCTACATAGAACTTCATAATGACAATATTTAGTGTGTGCATAATATTCAATTGAGTAAATATATCATGATTGATTTAACTATTCCCCCACCCTTTTTTTTGTGGTACTGGAGGTTGAACCCAGTGCCTCGCACCTGCATGCTTTGCAAGTGCTGGACCACTGAGCTGCATCCCCAGCCCATTTTCTTACTTTTTGAGACAGGGTCTCACTAAGTTACACAGACTGCCTCTGGTCTCGAACTTGTGATCCTCCTGCCTCCGCCTCCCAAGCCACTGGGATTACAGGCATGCGCCACCTAGCCTGGCCACTATTCCCTTTTTATTGACTGCCTTCAACTTTTCATTAATTACTATTTTACTTATCCTTATGAATACACTCTTTTTATTTTTAAAGATATTATCGACATTATAAAAGTCATAAATATTAATTTCTCTCTCTCTCTGTCTCTCTCTGTCTCTGTCTCTGAGACAAGATCTTGCTATGTAGCCCCGCTGACCTGGAACTTTCTATGTAACATAGGCTGACTTCAAACTCATAATTCTCTTGCCTCAGTCTCCTAAGTGCTGGGATTAGAGGTGTGTACCACCATGATAAATATTAATTTATAAAAGAATAAGCCACATCGAAGAGTAAAAAGACAAGAGTAAAAATATCTATCCCAAGTAGCACTAGCACAAAGAAATCATTATTAGGTGAATATTATTTCAGTTGCCCACCATGGGTGGTCCTACTGGTAGCTGAAATATTGGAGGCATAGTTTTCAGCATTATAGCACCACCAAATTCCCACAGCACCACAAGCTGATAGACACTGTGTGCATGGCACACTGTTGGGTAGTATTTCATTCTGTTGTACTTAGGGTCACTATGAGTCAGATCTGACGGCACCTAACAACAACAACAATAACAACAACAACACAACAACAACAACAACAATAATTATTCCAGTTACCTTTCTATGCCAGTATAGAGATTGACAGAGGTGCTGTTGCATAAATACTAAATGTGTAGTTACCTTCTTTCAATGTTTTGGTGTAGTTGTCTATCTCTACATGCAGGAGGCTCATGTCTCCAAGGAAGGAGAAGCTGAGTTCAGGAATTGTCACCTCCAGCTCCATGTTGGAAGGAGTTTTTTGAGCTTTAAAAATTAATCCTGATGCCAAGGGCACTTTCCTGAGAGAATTTAAAGGGTCCAAGGAAAATTGATGATCTTTTTGTTTCAGTGCTGGTATTTCTTCTAAAATCTCCATGACAAAATGGTAGTTTTGAAAGCCAGGGGGTACTGAGGTAGAAATCTTGTAATATGTCATCGTCCAGCTCTAATGGGCTTGATCATTCAGCTGTATTATAGAGACAGAAATGATGGCTACATGAGATAAAAATGGTAAGTGCTCTTTGTAATACCCGACCTGACTCTTTAAAGCTGGACTTTAGCTGAAGGAGTGGCTTCAGAAGCATCCTGAGATGTAAGATCGGGTGGGCCACTTGCCTGTGAGCCATCAGGGAAGCTATTGGGACATCCGGGAGAACTTCAGTCTTCACCTCAGGGTTACTTGCTGTAAGGCTGGGATCCATGGTACAGCCAGGATGGCAGAAGGCAGAAATATGGATGAGTCTGGGTAGACCTCTGTGCCCCGTGTTTTATGCTTGAAAGCAGAAGACCAAGAATATTCCTGAATACCATGGGGAGGGGTTGCAAAAGGATCAAAAGAGGTACAGGAAGAGGCTGTGAGACCAGAGGGATGTGGTCAGAACCACAAACTCCCTCCATGGCTGGATGGCTGTGTGTTCTTCCTCTGTCCAAAGGCTAGAGTCACGTTGGCTCTGGGGTCACAGTCCAGGAAAAGACTTAGATCAGCACCTGGCAGCAGAGTCTTCAAAGAACACCCGGGATTTGAGAACTTCATCTTTCTCCACTCATCCTGCCAGGAGATTATAGAACCCATACATCTAGTATAGTGAGGTGCTATCTTGGAGAACAAGAAAAGGAGAAGAAGACAGCCTCAAATATGTGGGCCTTACACTGGGTCAGCTAAGCTGGGCTAAGTACAGACTGCACTGGGTTCAGTGTGACTGAGCGTGGCTGAGTGGACTGGGGTCTGGCAGTGGGACTGTAGAAGACCCCTGCTGCCCAGCCCACAGGCTGGAGATCAGTTTTCACATGGGAAGTATTCCTTCTGTCATCTAGTGATCATTTCTAACCATCAGCAGATGTCTTCAGGGCTAGTTTCAAGTCAATACACATAAAAGTCAAAGGGCTTTATAAATTATCTGACTACTTCCTTTGGTCAATCTGTATCTGTTTATTCACAGTTTTTAATCATCTAAGATTAAAATACCCATCAGAACTGAAAGCAATGGATGTTCTTGGCATCTGACCTCTACACAAGCTACAATTTTCTGTAAAAAGCTTTCTCTATGCCTAGATCTGTGACTTTGGCGTCCAGTTTCTTATGTGCTAATGATCAACCACAGAGCTACCAAAATACATTAGCTGTACGTCTAAATGACATCCTTGTTTTATTATAACTATTATAAGTGTTGAGAACAAGGGTCATTGTTTCAGCTGCCCTGGGAAGTTTCAAAGATTTAAAGAGATTAGAGTTTGGAGAAATTTTTCCTCTCCTTAATCCTTAACTGGTTGCAAACGTCTATGGGCCATATAGTTGTTTCTTAAGATTGTCTAGTGGATCGATATGATGCTTTCATGCACTTTAGATTAGAAACTTCTGGCTTTAAATCCCCTAACATATACTTTAGGATTAGAGCCTGAGGTTTAATGCACAGCTCATGACCACCCAGGGCCAGGTTGCACGTCGCAGGTCATATCAATGATTACTCAGGTGCAATAGGAACCCAATGATTTTAAAGGGTCAGCCACGGGGCCTCTCTACAATCTCGCAGAGGGGGCCTGTCCTGCCTCCCTCACCAACTCAGGTATAAAGCATGCGTCAGTATAACAGCTGGACAGCAGGTGAAAGGCATTAAATTTAAACCTTCAGGGAGAATGGAGGGAATGGTGCAGGGCAGTGCAGTACAGAGCCGGCAAAAGCGGTAATGCTTTTTTTGCAAGTTTGTTTTGTTGTAAAAGAATCCAGGCCAGCTCATATGAATCAAGCTATCCAGCACAGAACAAACACGCTGTGACAATGGGAACTGGGGCTACTCGTGTGATTATGGCCTCTGGTCTTTGGTTGCAAAACTATCCCAGAACGTTTTATGATAAAGTTCAAATCGGTTCAGTTAATGAATCTGCAGAGTGCAAAAGGGGAGCCATTTGTCAACACATTCTCCAGGCTAGGGACCAGAAGGCTGATCATCTGTACTCTGAGATGACAATATTTTTCTGGTAATAAGATCTATGGAATTAGACCCTAGGTTATCGTTGCTTTGTTTTATTGCAACGCGTTTTAGAATGTGCAGGCACATTTTCTTCTGAGTTGTTAAAACCTCAAGTCTGAAAGATATGATATGATAGTGTCATAAAAGCTTGTATTGTATTTGTACATGTAGATTTGAAGATCTGGAGACAAGATAGACAGTTGACATGGTCATGAGTCTCAAATAATATAGTTTATTACTAGCTAGACTTAACTTATTCGTTAATATCTCTTATTCTGTTAATTTGGTGTTTTGGATGTCACTCAAGCTGGATGATACAAAATTCCCTTTATATTAGTAATCTAGATTCATCTTATCATTTCCAAAAATACTTGTGTAAATATATATATATATATATAACAAATACTAAGAGTGTTAAAAGTATGAAGGGGACCTGACAAAACCTGGAATTTATTTATAAAAAATTGTGCATTTATTTTTACATCTTCAAACTTCAGTCGCTTTCAGAGCTTCTGCTGTTTTTCTGTCCCACCTCCTTTCCACTGGTAAAATGTTTCCCTTTGAGGACTTTTTTCACCCAGGGAAATAAAAAAATAGGTTGCACAGGGTGAGATTGGCTGAATAGGGATGGTGGGGCACAAGGGTCAAAGACTGCTGAACACTCAGGGCACGTGGGCAGGTGCGTTATCATGATGGAAGAGCAAGTCACCTGTTTGCTACAACTCAGGAGATTTCTTCCACGAATTGTGACACAAACTTCTCAAAACTTCCTGATAGTAAAAACTTCGGTTGACCATTTGACCAGAAGGAATGAATTCCGAGTGCCCATCAAAGATCCCTCTCATATCAAAGAAACAGAAGATCACTGCACGTTGGTTTCTGTTTTTTTTTTTTTGGGGGGGGGAGTGGAGGGTCCTCACTTGGTATATTATTTACACATACTATAAATATTAGCCTGCAGCCGTAGCCCTGTGGCATCCAATCCCATCAGATCTTGGAAGCTAGGCAGGGTCTGGCCTGGTTATTACTTGGATGGAAGACTGCCTGGGAACACCAGGTGCTGTAGGCTTGGGAGACAGTCCTGGCAACCCACTCCCAAAAAACAATCCACCATTGAAAACCTTATGAACAGCAGAGAAGCACTGACAATAGTGTTTCGCCTGTTGTATATAAGGTCGCTATGAGTTGGATACTGACTCGATGGCACCCAACAACAACAACAACATAAATATTAAGTATATGTGTGTGTGCGTGTGTGTGTTCATCCACCTGTTTTTCTTAGTAGATTAACACTCCATTCACCAAGAAGGGAGTTCATGTTCCCTCCTCTTATATCTAGTTGGGCAGCTTGTAACGGCTCTGACAAGTAATGTATGTCAGAAGCCATGTTTTGTGACTTCCAGCACTAGGTCATAAAAAGAATGCAGTGTCTGGCTGGTTCTGTCTCTTGGGACATTTGCACTTGGAATCCAGCCACTATGTTGTGAGGAACCTTAGGCACCATCACCTGCCACACTCATGTGAATGAGTCAAGTCTTCCAATTGAGACCCCAGATAGACATTGTGGAGCAAACACGAGCCTGCTCTGTCCTTTCCAAGTTCTCAACCCACAGAAACTGTGAAAAGGAATAAATGGTTACTGTTGGTTTAAGCCACTATATGTTGAGGGGATTGGTTATATAGAATGGTACCTGGAATACCAGAGCTTTACTGAGGCTTTTTAAAGTATGTTACTTTGGATAACCATGGATTACCCCGACCCCTGGTTTACATAAACATCACTCTTTATACGGGGGTGAATATGTTGTTGATAAGTCTTCTGGTTTTCTGACCTCTTACATTTTGTGGAGGCAAACTTCTCTTTTTGTACTTTGCAGATGGCCTTTTCCAAAGAACCTTTCCAGAAACTCCTGGATTGATTTAGCTGCTATTTTCTGGGTTCTCATAGCAGATCTGTTAACAGTGGCCATAAGGTACTGTCATCATTGGTTCAGTTGCCTTTTCTTCCTACTAGACTGTGAGTTATAGGTAACATGGGCCCTCCTGCCTCATTATTTTTTTTTGTACTTATGATGCTTAGCATCCTTTTGCTTACAGCTGTAGCACTGTGGCGTCCGATCCCATCAGATCTCAGAAGCTAAGCAGGGTCTGGTCTGGTTAGTTTTTGGATAGGAGACTGCCTGGGAACACCAGATATTGTAGGCTTGGGAGAAGAACCCGGCAACTCACTCCCAAAAAATCAATCTGCCATTGAAAACCCTATGAATAGCAGAGAAGCACTGACAATAGTGTTTTGCCTGTTGTACCTAGGGTCCCTGTGAGTCGGATACCAACTCCATGGCACCTAACAACAACAACAGGCATCTTTCTAGTATATGGTAGGTGCTTAGTAGATTCTCGCTATGGATTAGAACTTAATTTACTCAGGCCTTGACTCAGAGAATGATGGAAGAGAGGTGAAAGAGTTTATAGAAGTGGGGTATGAAGTAATATTTCTAAGCAGAATTGTAGATAGATTTTTAATAATGTCCCAAAGAGAAATGTGCCTTCTCAGAAAGTGTGTAAAACTTTAACTGACCCAGAGAACATAAAAGAGTCATCATTATGAGTTGGATCAAGCAGGACAGGGATCTTTTCAACTCTTGATGGACTTCTCCAGAAAGACTGAGTGTCTTAGGAGATAGCAGAGCTGGGAGCTGGAAAGAGGATGGCTTAGGGAGATTATCTTCCCTATTATTAGTTTCCTTTTTAATGCTGAGGTCAAATGGAGGAGACATCTTAGTATGGAACATCTGGTATCTTGGTGCCTCAGTTGAAACTTCCATTCTAGAAAACTCTGGGGTTCATCCTGTAAATTTCAGCAGAAAGAAGGAGCTGCTCTGGTGGAGAGTGACTAACCAGGCTGTGCAGACTGAACACTTTAGAGAAGGTGAGGAGGTGGAACTTGCTCACAGATAACTCTGGCTGTCCAGCAGTAACACAGACATGTGCTTTCTCATAACACTGAATCATAAAACCAGCTGCCAGATATCTCTTGCTCCCAGTGGCTTGGTGAAGGAGGCTTTCGAATTACTGGTATCATGAATTTGTTGATGAATAATAGCCATTAGTCACTGCTAGTGATGATATGCATGAACAATGAGATCATGGGTTTCATGACCAATGTCGGTCCTGTGATGGACATTGAGTGGCCTGGCAGCACTTTGCATTGTTACTGGCTACACGACTCCCAAGACAATGAAGATCTGTGGAGGCTCAAAGGGAGGTGTCCTCAAGGCTGGCCCATATGGATGTCACCATGGGGAGGCAGGCACTTCTAGGAGAACTGGAAGTTTCTAAAGTTACTGGCTTGTTCTAAGTAAGATCAAGTAATGATGAGATGATCTTGAAGTACAATCGATTCTGCTCCATTTTAACATGTGATTTTGCATTTTAACATGTGATTGCAAGAATGTATCAGATTTAAATCTTCAGTAAAAAGAAAAGTAGCAGTGAAGAAAGCTGAAAGACAGCTGATAAGGCCCTGGGTTCAATCCCCTAGTACTGCCAAAAAAAAAAGAAATATAAACAAATAAGCAATTTGTTATTAATTATTGAAAGTTATTTTACCTGTAGTTCCTCCTGAGTTGGATATAGGGTGATACCATGAGTTATCATCTCAACAATATGCTCATAGAACATTCTATACAGTGTCTATAAATGATATTCATATCAGCATGATTCTGTTAAATTTTTCTTGGGAAGGCGTTTGCTGAGATGAAGGGGCATATAGCTTTGCAGTGGAATGGTTGACTCAAATGCAATTGTTTTGAATATTGGAAGGATGGCTGGACTAATTGTCCTGCAGGCAGTTTTTCAGAAATATCATTGACCTTGACCAAAATGTTAGCAAATCCTGAGTGCCAGGGATTTTAAAGTTATACTTTGACAAGCTCTTAGACTGGATATAGTCTCATACTTATTATGGCTTTCATGATCTGCTGCTCTGAGGAAAATATTGACATCCTTTCATGAAGTTTGACAAACTGGATGGGAGACAACCCTACCTCCTCACAAAGGTGGGTTAAGAAGGTACCCAAAGTAAATGAACTCTGCGCTAACTCATATACAAATGGCTACCTGGGATGGGTTACCTGATGTCACAGAGCATGGGCATTCTAATTTTAATCTGGAAAGTGTTTCCATATGCCTACTTCAGCTACAAAGAAGTCTCAACAAAATTCTCTCAAATAATATTCAGTGTGTTAGCTAAGCACAGTGGTGCATACCTATAATCCCAGTGACTCAGGAGGCAGAGGCAGTAGGATCCTGAGTTCGATGCCAGAGGCTGCCTATGTAATTTAGCGAGACTCTGATTCAAAATAAAAAATGGACTAGGGATGCAGTACAGTGATGAGCCCTAGCAAAGTACGTGTGAGGTCCAGGGTTCAACCCCCAAGCACTGCAAAAAAAAAAAAAAAAAAAGGACTTCACACATATTTAAATATTTTTCTTTTTTCTTTTTTCCTTCCCTCTCTCCCTGCCTCCCTCCTCCTTCCTTCCTTCCTTCCTTCCTTCCTTCCTTTTTGAGCCAAGGTCTTGCTATGTAACCCAGGCTGGGCTGAAACAGGCTGGCTTCAAACTCATGATCTTCCTTTCTCTGTTTCGTGAGCACTGTGATTATAGGTATGTACCACCACGCCCAGCTAATATTAAACCTTTAGCAGTGGATTCTTTGATTGAGTTCTGCACATAGAACCATTTGTAGAATGTACCTGTTGTTTCTTGTTAGGTGCTGTCAGGTCTGGTCCAACTCATAGTGACCCTCATAGGGTTTTCAATGGATGATTGTTTTGGGGTTGCTTTGAGAGTGGATTGCCATGTCCTTCCCCTATTTTTGTGGTGCTGGAGATAGAACCCAGGTCCTCAGAGGGTGCAGAGTGGCACCCTACCAACTGAGCTAAACTCTAGTCTGCAGAATGTACCTATTGGTAAGCAAATGAGTTGATTTGTTGCACACAATCACTAGTTTGCAGTATTGGGGAAGAGAACCTTGTCTGTTCAGTTTTGGAGAACTTAGACATGTCTTTCCCCATGAAAACTATTATGAACCAGCCACATATGTCTGTGGAAGTGATATCTAGGTTACAACAATAGAAAAATATCATATTCAGAGGAAGACTCAATTATTTGATAGATGTAAAAAAATTTTCCACCCCATATCCTTATTTATATCATCTTGTTGTTATTAGATACTATTGAGTTGGGTTCGACTCATAGCAACCCTCTTTACAACAGAACAAAACACTCCCTGACACTGTGCTGTGCTTGGCACTATGCCAGTGCTTCTGTGCTATTCATAGGGTTATCCATGGCTGATTGTTTCTGGAGTGGGCTGCCAGGTTCCTCTTCCATTTTTGCTTTGCTGGGGATCAAACCCAGGGCCTCAGAGAGCTCAGAACAGCACTCTACCAATTGAGCTAAACCCCAACCCTATATCGTCAGAGACTTAGCAAAAGTAGCAGGTAATCCTGTGTTCATTTTACAGATTGGTCTGTTTAGGGAATATTCTAAAATGTATATTTCTCTTGGATACACACAATAATAGAGTCAGATTTAGAACATGTGTTTCTCATTGGCCTCAATCTTGCTACAACACTGAGGAAAACTCATAGTAATCCCTCAGTTAAACAATCAAGTAACTAGTCCTGCATACCTTGGGGCCTCTTTTCAGTGGCTTCCATTTATTTCATAGGTAAGCAAATCCTGCTACAGTTTAAAAAAATGAAATTAAAAACATATTGGTGATGTGTACATATTCTATCTTTAATTTGTCAACTTTATCATCTTATATTTAATTTTTAATTTTCATTTTAATTATTATTTTTTGGGGGGAGCTCTGGGGATTAAACCCAGGGCCCTGTACATGCTAGACAAATGCTCTACTACTGAGCTATATACCCTGAGTCCAGCTTATATTTGATATTAATTAGTCAAAAATCAATTAGTAATATCGAGGATTGACAGCAGAGAAAACTCAGAATGGTTTCTTCCATGTTCTAATTTTAATCCTGAAATCGTAACAACTTCTTAATACTTGCCTCCTGAGTGGCCTACATTTGAGTTCAGGTCCTTTTAGTGGCAAATGGCCCTGGAATGAAGGAAATTTTTGCTCAGTAAAAATTTAGGAACATCTCAGTAGAAGATACAGGGTGTTTCCTCCTGCTTTACATCCAAAAGAATCTGCTACATGGTACACAAAAGTATGATTTGGCTGGAGAATCAACTGAAGTTTGCCATTAAGCAACCTCAGTTTCCCTGCCTACTGACCTGGGCTGGCTCTGTCTGCTTCCCCTAAGGCCTTTTCATCTGTAATCCCTGCATTCAGTCTGCTTCCACTGAAGGACTGGGCTAACAGCTGTGCTCTTCACCTGCCCACGTAGCAGCTTGCTTCTGCCCTCATGGACAGCGTACCCACCAGACTTGGACTTCCCTCAATGGGAACATCTGCTGTCATGGATTTGCTGTACCAACACTCCAGACAGGGGGAGGGCATGAGTGTATATGTGCATAGATGTGGGTGTGTATTTTTACCAACACATGGTATCGAAAGAAATGGTAACTCAGGTAATATGAATCTGGTATATAGACATCAGTGGTTATTGGTAGATAATTATCTTATGAAAAATAAGACGTCTGCTGGTTTTAGATAATAAAATACAAAGATAAACCAGTCAAGAACATAATGCCCTAGAGTTGAATATCACCCAGTGGCTTCTGTCCCTGAATCTTGGTGTGCCTCTCCCAAGAATAGAAACAAACATAGGAAAATTATCTGGAATATATCAGCCCCTTGTTGTTGTCATTAGGTACCATCGAGGTGGGCCCAACTCATAATGACCCTATGTACAGCAGAATGAAACACTCCCCGATTCTGTGCCAGGCACACAATTTTACTTAAGTCCATTGCTGCAGACACTACGTCAATCCATTTAGTGGAGAGTTTGTTAACTGCTGTGGGAAGCACTCACATAGTGCTGAGCATGGCACTGTGTCAGGGAGTGTTTCGTTCTGTTGTACACAGGACCATCATGAGTTGGACCTGACTCTATAGCACCTAATAACAACCTTTACTTATTTAGAATCTCCTACCCTTTTCCTCCTGACCTGCCACTCTCCCAAACATGATGTCCTTCTCCAGGGATTGGTCCTTCCTGACTACAGGACCTCCTGACTGTCCAAAATACAGAAGATACAGTCTAGCCACCCTTGCTTCCAAGGAGCACTCTGGTTGTACTTCTTCTAGAGCAGATGTTGGCTTTTTGTCAGTCTGTAGTATAAACCTCTTAGCAGGCTTAAAGATTTTCATGACCAAGGAAAACTGGGCTTTGTTAACTGCTGAGGGAAGGTCAGCAATTGGGAGAAGTGGGAGAAGTGACCTTGGGGTGGAATTCAGGCAGACAGAAGCTGCCTGCTACGGAACATGAACTGGAGGAGAGAGGCATCAGGGCAGAACATTCTCTAGTGGTGGCCTAAGGAAATTCTGGCCACATAAGGCAGTTTTGTGCACTGAGACCTCATGCTTTTCTTCAGGGCACAAGGACCAGTTAGCAACATGAGGGGACACTGTGCCTGGCTTTTCACTTCCCCTTGACCTTCTCTACTTGGAATTCTCTTGCCTGAATCCATCAAGGGAGAGAGCTCAGCAAGGGGAACAAATTGGTCTATTCTGTGACCTGCCCTTTCTCCCAACCCCCAAATAAGAGAAGAATCACTAACAGTTCTCAGAGGAAAAGACCTAGGTTACCTGAAGATTGGAATGGGGATGGGCTCACCAGTACTCTGCTCTCTGCATTGCCCCAGTCCATTATTGTCATTAAGCTAGCATGTCCTTCCCTAATGCTGGCTTGCTAAATTGGCTGAAATCTCCAGACAACCCCCTAGTTACCAGTCACTATGCATCAGCACGACTTGTGCATCCCATCCTTTACCTAGCTGTGCCATTTGTCACTCTTGATACCAGTGTCACCAGCTTTCGAACCATAACGTGTCCCATAAGCTCTCCCCCCGTTTGGAGTGTGGTACAGCAACGTGTCCTTGATCAGCTTCCAAATGGGCCCACGATCTGTCAGCAGTGATCAAGGCAATACAATGAGAAGTGACAGGACATTTCCAAGTAACTTTTTAGGGAGGCCCAGGAAGGAAAAATTGAAGCCTGGGGACATATGTAGTCAGTTTACCTTGAGTCACTGTTATGAGGTCTCCAGAGTTCCTGAGGTGGACTTATTTTATTTATTTATTTATTTGGTACCCTACAGCAAATTCATGTATGTGACCTTAATTTGGCATGATAGGCAGTTAAAAGCATACTGTCTAAAACTCTAGTCATAGACCTCCATACATCCAGGGTCTATGTGGGTAGGACAAAGTAAGGGAAGGGTTGGGGTAAGGGATAGGATTTGGGGTCAGAATGGGGGTAGGTGTGTTGTTTGTGTTTGTGGTTGTGTGTGAGAGAGGGGGTGAGAGACTTGAGAGGGAGTTTACCTTGGATAGCAGAAAACTTTAGAGAAGTGGGTGAAGGAAGGTCACTAATACTTACTTATTTAGAATCTTTTACTGCAGTCATAGCACCCTGGCATCTGATCCTGCCTGACCTCAGAAGCCAAGCACAGTCGGCCTGGTTAGTCCTTGAATGGGAGACCACCTGGGAACACCAGGTGCCGTAGGCTTGGGAGAAGAACCTGGCAGCCCACTTCTGAAACAATTTGCCAGTGAAAACCCTGTGAGTAAAGAGAAGCACTCACATAGTGCTGAGCATGGCACTGTGTCAGGGGGTGTTTCGTTCTGTTGTACACAGGACCATCATGAGTTGGACCTGACTCTATAGCACCTAATAACAACAACCTTTACTTAAAATCTCCTACCCTTTTCCTTCTGCCTTGTTCAGCTAATGCCTACATGTGCATTATATTACTCAACTCTTAAGAGAACTCCGTGAGATTAAGTAGCAACAGGTTAAGTAGCTACATTCCCATTTTTAATGGATAAAGACATACACTTTTTTTTATAGGCAAAGAGAATAGCCCCTGATCAAGGTCATATACCATTACTATACCAGCAATATGACCTTGTCTGATTCTATACCATAATGAATCATGGTATGGACATTAAGATTTTTTAGCTATTCCTTTGAATTCCATACCCCCCAGAACGGTTTGGGGATGGCTCCAGTTCTCAGAAACTATTATCTAAATCTGTCTAGCACGGTATTTTCTAGGCTTATTTCCTATCATTTGAAAAACATTTATTCTCTCTTTACCACTGTGGCAGTCTGCCTGGAAATAGGTGCAATGTATCATTTTCCACAATAATGGAAGGTGGGCTAGGAATTACCTATAATTTGTTTCTCCATCCAGGCACGCCAAACTAAGTTATGATGAACGTGGAGCAGCAACCTTGATCACCTACCGTTTTATAGCTGATGTGATTGTTTTTATGGAGCCTATAATGTTTTTATGCTATAGCTGCAATGATCTTCCTTCTTGTCTCAGCAGAATAATACTATAAGAGTTGAGTCAATTCTGATTGCAGAGGCTGGGAGAATGGCTTGCTAGTGACAGGTTTTGAGGGAAATTTGCACAAAACCCACTTCTGTTGCCCGCCCCCCCCACACTGACCGTGGAGCCGCTGGCTGGCGTTCTGCTCCCTCCATGAATTATTCAGCGTTCTGTCTGGCAGGAGGGGCAAAGTCATTCTCAGATAACTAGAAATTTAAGATGAAATTCCTATCTGGACTGTTCTACTTAAAGAGAAGACACAAGTCACAGATACTAGTGGAACCGGACTTATGGCTTGGGAAGAATTTTCAGCAAGATCCTGTAGCTATTTGCCCTTTTCCAAAGCTCCATAGTTGAGAGAAGCAGCAGGAAGGGGGCATGCGGTAGCAGTAGCATCCAAATCATGGGCTTTCACATCGTTTTATTTAACAAATATTTATGGAACATGACTGGCCATAGCTACACTAGGTTCCACAGAGAAAATAAAGATGGGCCACCATGCCCAGCAAAGTTTAGGGCTGTGGACCATTAAAAATTTTAATACTCCTTGACAAGTGCTCTAATAGTATTACGAAAGTAAAAATGATAAAACCTCTAGGAGAAGTGATCAGGAAGGGCCATGGAGAAGTGGTATTATTTGAGCTTTTCCACAGAAATTGAGTAACAGTTTACGGAATGAGAAGACTACTTGGAGCAAAAAAGCCAGCATGTCAGTAAGCACAGAGGTATGACGCAAGGTGACAATGATACATGGTAGGTGCTTATGGGAGGGATATGTCTGGAGATTAGGTCTGGAAAATTTAAGCTGGAGCAATTTTGGGAAGGGCTTGGATGTCACAGTAAAAAGTTTAGATTCAGTTGTCCATAGGACCCAGGAAAGTAGCATAAATGAGTGATACTGACCAAGTAGTGACTGGTTGCTTGGGTGGTAAAGTTGCCTTCTAACAAAGGCTGCAGGGCTGGGATTTAGCTCAGTTGGTAGGGTGCTGCTCTGCAGTCTCTGAGGTCCTGGGTTCGATTCCCAGCACCACAAAACTGGGAGAAGGACTTGGCAATCCATTCCCAAGGTAATCCTGGAGCAATCAGCCATTGAAAACCCAATGAGGGTCGCTGTGAGTTGGGCATGCCTTGATGGCACCTAACAACAACAACAAGAAAGGTTCCTGGGACTCCATTCCCACGATGGTGGTTTTCTTGGACCCTATATTGCCAAATGCCTGCAGCCATAGCCCTGTGGTATCCAATTCTATCAGATTTCAGAAGCTATGCACGGTCTGGCCTGGTTAGTACTTGGATAGGAGACCGCCTGGGAACTCCAGGTGCTATAGGCTTGGGAGAAGGACCTGGCAACCCACTCAGCTGTTGAAACAATCAGCCATTGAAAACTCTACCAATAGCAGAGAAGCACTGACAATAGTTTCACCTGTTGTACATAGGGTCGCTATGAGTCAGACACCGCTTTGACTGCACCTAACAAGAACAAATATTGCCAAATAATGTCAGTTTTCTCAGAGAACCACAAAATGTCACATTTTAGTGAGACATCATAATAACTAAGTGCTGGCAATTTATAAAAATTATTTTTTGAAACAGAGCCGGTTCTAGGATTTGTGTCTGTCAATGCGCCAGTGGCTTGAAACTACAGCTGGAGACAAATAGAGATGCACCAGTATTTGTACACTAAGAGCCAGCTCAATCCCATGCACTTTCAGGGAGCCAGTTCTGGGAGCAGACTGGGGGAAGAAAGACACTGGAGGCAGGGAGACAATTGAACAGCGGGAGGCAGAAAGGTGATGAAAGGCAGAACCTCAGGCAATTGCAGGGCAGGAGAAGAGGGAGGGGAGTTGAGAGCCTGAAGCACCTGAGACCCTGAGGGGGCCAGGAAGTGGATGCCATCATAGGTGACACCAGGGAGGTTGTGAAGCTGTTCACTGGGGGAAGAAAAACCAAGGAGCTACTTGTCATGTGCCTCCTGGGTAATGATTCCATCTTGATCTCTACTATTCTACATTTGCTTTTTGTCATACATTTTGTACTTTTTACTGTCTATTCTATAATCCTGGGAAAAATCATTTGGCATAGAGAGAATAGATATTTTTTCTTAAACCAAATAAATTACCCTTTCCCTTCTCCCCACTCATACTCCAATAGGAACCAGGGGTATTAACTGCTAGATTTCAGACTCTTTCCCTGTGTAGCATTAAACACATTGATGTGGTTGGAGCAATGAGGTGAAAGTATTTTAATCCTTGATGGATAGCAGCAGAGGAGGAATTTATGAGTCCAATTCTTTTCAAGTTTGAAGATAATGATTTTTTGCCTTTACTGCCTCTGCTTTTTCCTCCTGCATTTTACATTTTGCGACAGGGAGTCAGACACACGATTATTTTATTCAGCAGCCTTGACATCAGCAGCAGATTTGCATGAACAAAGGATAAGGACTGTCTTCAATTTTAAGTGGTATTTTGCTGCAATGTAGATTTTAAGTGGTCTCTCCATTAACGCTTCTAATTCTGCTGGGGCTGTCAGTCACCTGTTGATTTGCCAGCAGGAGCATTGGAGTAGAAGAAAGCGGTGTTTCTTGGATGCAGAGGTTGCAACACACAGAGGTGAATGAGTTAATCAAACAGTAAACATACAGAAGAGCTGAATCTAGAGTCAGACTCCCCCACCCAGTGTACTGAATTTATTAGTGAATGCTCCCTAAACTGGTATTGTGCAGAATGTCTTTTGTTTTTGTTATCTAACTAGTGAGGACCCAGGCTTCTGTCTGAGAAATTGTCAAAGGTCAGGCTTGTTTTTAATTTTTTTCCTCCTTTTGCTACATACTCATTGGTAATTGAGTAAATTCTCGTTGTTGTTGTTGTTGTTGTTGTTGTTAGGTGCCAGTGAAGCGGTATCCGACTCACAGCCACCCTATGTACAATAGGTGAAACACTATTGTCAGTGCTTCTCTGCTATTCATAGGGATTTCAATGGCTGTTTTGTGAGAGTGGGCTGCCAGGTCCTTCTCCCAAGCCTATACAGCACCTGGTACTCCTAGGTGGTCTCCTATCCAAGTATTAACCAGGCCTGACCCTGCTTAGCTTCCCAGATCTGACAGGAGGGACACCACAGTGGTACAGCTGTAGGCAAATTCTCATTAGATTGAGCAAATCCTGTGTTAGAATGTGGTAAACTCCACAGGGTTTTAGGTAACTTGCAACACTAACAGCAAGCACATGCTTCTGTCATCTTTATATGCCCCTAGACAGTCACCCAGAATGGAGGATCCTGCCCCATTTGATTGCTTTGAAACAATCTACCAGGGATCCCTGAGATGGGAAGAAATCTCCATGCTATGTCCTGGCAATAACTTCTTTATGCCTTCTCAAGAAATAAGCATTTTTCTAGGCACTGGGTGCTTAGAATTTAAGAGTCTGCTCACACCTAGAAAGCTGTCAGGTAGTCCTTGCCTTGGGGCTTTTGCTGCTGAGACATTGATGTTATTGTTGTTAGGTGCCATCGAGTCAGTATCCGACTCATAGTGACCCTCATAGGGTTTTCAATGGCTGACTGTTTCGGGATTGCCTTGGGAGTGGATTGCCAGGCCCTTCTCCCATTGATAAGTTAGCAGAAAACTGCAAGAAAGTCTAGTTTTTCCTTTTGTTGAGATGGCATGTTTGCTTAACATCCTTTCTGTTTTATATTAAAATATGTAAACTAATTTTTTTCTTTTGATGGTTACACTACTTAGTGAAGCTGGTCTTAAACTCACTGTGTAGCCCAGGCTGGCTTTGAATTTGTGATCCTCCTGCCTCAGCCTCCTGAGTGTTGGGATGACAGGTGTGGACCGCCACACTTGGCACATTGAGATTTTTTTTTTTAATGATCTGGTAACATATGCTCATGGTAAAAAATTCACGTAGTATAAATTACTCTTCAGTATTTAAGTTGTAGCAGTTGTGGCAAGGGCCCTGGAAAGGAAGAATAAAACAGATTTTATTCCCAATTCCACTACTGACTTTTGATACTTATAACTTTTGGGCCAATTATAATATTTTCCTGAGTCTTGGTTTCTTTACCTGAAAGTTAGAAATGGAAACAGTTGCTTAATAACTGTATAGGATTGTTGTGAGACCTTCATAAACTGGTATGTGAAAATCTTATATATAAAGACTAGTGGATTTTTGTTAATAGTTTTTCCCTGTTTTAGTTAATAACCCAGCTAATGTGTACTATGTCTATTATCTATTTGTTGTAGGCTAGGAGATGATGAAAGAGTTTTCTATTATGAAGTCCGTCCTCGCAATAGTTGTATTAGGTAAATGCTATTATTTACTCAATTTTACAGTGAGAAAATTGAGGCACAAAGAAGCTAAGTAACTTTTCAATGTTTTTACAGCTGGAAATTAGTAGCAAAGTTAATATTTGAACTTAACTTTTTTGTTTTCCTTCTTTCCCTGATCCCTTGCTTTTCTTCTGCTTTAGAGTATAAACTTATACATTTGTATGTATATATTCATGCATAAAATATATATCAGGACACTTTATTACATGCATATATGTATAAATCTATCATGAGTGTAACTACCTGATCTTTTACTTAGTATTTTATTCTGAGCATTCAGTTTATTTCATGAAATTTTTAAAGAAAATTTTTTATTAGTGTATATTAATTGTACAAAATAATGGGTTCCATTGTGACATTTTCATGAATGTATATACTTTTGTTATTCTCTCCTCTCTTACCCTTTTTATCCTCCCTCCTCCAGCTTCGAATCCTCTTTTCCTTCTTAATAGTCTCTCTTCTACTTTCATGCCTTTTTTCTAGTTTCCATAATGAGGGAAAACATGTGATATTTGTCTTTCTGAGTCTGGCTTATTTTGCTTAACATGATGATGTCTAGTTCCATCCATTTTCCTGCAAATCGCATGATTTCATTCTTCTTTATGGTAGAGTAATACTCCATTGTGTATTTATACTACATTTTCTTTAACCATTCATGCATTGATGGGCACCTAGTTTGATTCCATTACTTGGCTATGGCGAATAGTACCACAGTAAACATGAGAACGTAGATATCTCTGTGTCATGCTGACTTTGATTCCTTTGGGTATACACCCAGGAGTGGTACAGCTGGATAATGTGGTAGCTCTAATTTTAGTTTCTTGAGGAACCTCCATACTGATTTCCACAGTGGCTGGACATTCCAACCAACAGTATTAAGAATTCCTTTCCCACATGCTTGCCAGTATTTGTTGTTTTTAGTTTTCTTGATGCTAGCCATTCTGACAGAGGTGAGATGAAATCTGAATGTAGTTTTGATTTGCATTTCCTGATGGCTAAGATGTCAAACATTTTTTCATACATTTATTGGCCATTTGTATGTCTTCTGAAAAGTGTTCATTTGCCCATTTATTGATTGGATTATTTTCTCTTTAGATGTTCAAGTTTTTGAATTCTTTATGTATTCAGGATGTTAATCCCCCATCAGATGAATAACTGGAAAAATTTTCTCTCATTCTGTAGGCTGTTTACTCTGTTGACTATTTCCTTTTCTGTGTAGATGCATTTTAATTTGATGTAATCCCTTTTGTCAATTTTTGGTGTCATTTCCTGAGCTACTGGATTCAGAAAGTCCTTGCTTGTACATATATCTTGAAGTGCTTTGTTTGTGTTTTTGTCTAGTCATTTCAAATTTTCATTTCAATTTAAATTAAGTCATTTCAATTTAAATTAAGGTCTTTGATTCCTTTTGAGTTGACTTTTATAGTGGATGAAAGGTAGGTATCTACATTCCTTCTTCAAATACGAATATCCAGTTTTCTTAGCACCATCTATTAAAGAGATTGTCTTTTCTCTACCATGTTTTGGGCACCTTTGTTGAAAGTCAAATGAAGGTAGACATGTGGGTTTCCTTCTGGGTCCAATATTCTATTCCATTGGTCTATGTGTTTTTGTGCCAGTTCTATGCTGTTTTAGTTACTATGGCTCTGTTTTTTAATTTGAAATTGGGTATAGGAAAAGCTCCAACATTGTTTTTTTTGCTCAGGGTTGCTTTGGTTATTTCTGGTCTTTTGTGTTTCCATTTTAGAATTGCTCTTTCTAGTTCTGTGAAGCATGTAATTGGAATTTTCTTGGGGATTGCTTTGAACCTGTATACTGCTTTCAGTAATATTCTGAATATTACTGCCAATATTCACAATATTAATTCTGCCAATCCATGAACATAGGAGGGCTTTCCATCCTTTGGTTTCTCTTCAATTTATTTTCTCAGCATTTTCTAGTTTTCATTTTAGTGGTCTTTTATCTCCCTTGTTAGGTTTACACCTAGGTTTTCTTAGGAGGGCAGGGGGTAGGAACTATTGGGAATGGGATTGTTTTTCTGATTTTTTTCTTAGCAAGTTCATTATTGTTTTATTTTTAAGAAAAGCTACTGATTTTCGTAGGCTGATTTTGTATCCTGCAACTATGCTGAAATTGTTTATCATGTCTAAAAGTCTTCTGATAGAGTTCTTCAAACAACAACAGTCTAATAATAGGATCATATTATCTGAAAATAGAGATAATTTGACTTCTTTCTTCCCTATCTGTATCCATTCTTATTTCTTTCCCTTATTGTTCTGGCTAAAATATCAAGTACTCTATTGAATAAGAGCAGTGAGAGTGGATACCCATATCTTGCTCCTGATTTTAGAGGAAATGCTTTCAGCTTTTCCCTCTTCAGTGTGATGTTGCCTATGGGTTTGCCATTTACCCTTTATTATGTTGAGGGATGATCCTTCTATACTTAGTTTCTTCAGGGATTTTTGTCATGAAAGGATGTCAAATTTTGTCAAATTTCAATTCCACATCTATTGAGATGATCATACGATTTTTATCCTTGATTCTATTTAGATACTGTATTATGATTATTTATATAAATATTTGAGTCATACTTGCATCCTTGGAGTGAAACCAACTTGATCATGATGTATGATCTTTTCCAGGTGTTGTTAAATGTGGCTTGCAAGTGTTTGGTTGAAGATTTTTGGGTCTGTGCTCACTGAGGCTACTGATCCATAGTTTTCTTTT
>VMDO01011675.1:29936-65765 GCA_007922755.1 Pedetes capensis
TTTTTGTATCTTGGTTCAATTTTAATAGGTCCTATATGTCTAGAAATTTATCCATTTCTTCTAGATTTTCTAATTTATTGGAGTATAGATTTTCAAAATATTCTATAAATATTCTCTGGCTTTCAGTGGTATCTGTTGTGATATCCTCCCTTTTATCTGTGATTTTATTAATTTGGTTCTTGTTTCTTTTTCTTTTGGTTAATTTGGCTAGTTAGTTTTTCTTTTGGTTAGTTTGATTAGTTTGGCTAATCTTGTTAATCTTTTCAAAGAACCATCTGTTATTTCAGTGATTTTATCTTGTTCATTTCAGACTTTATTTTACTAATTTCAGCTCTGATCTTTATTATTTATTTCCTTCTACTGATTTTGGGTTTGGGTTGTTCTTGTTTTTCTAAGATCTTGAGGTTTTAGTCTATGTCTTGTTGCCTTCTTCTACACCAAGAATATGTACCTTTGGCCTTTTAATCGTGCCCCAGAGGTCTTGCATACTTTGTTCATAATATCTTAGTTTTTCTTTATTGCTTTCTGAATGCTGCAGTTCATCAACCTTGTCTTAAAGCCTTGAATTTCACTCTTCTGCTTGATATAGTCTATTGCTGAGGCTTTACACTTTGGTTTTTACTTGACTTACTGAGCTTTTCCTTTCCAGGGTTTCTGTTTGTTTGTTTTTTTCTCAAGATATCTATTTCCTCATTGAACTTCTCATTCATATACTGGATGGTCTTCCTTAATTTGTTCAGTTGGTTTTCCGGTGTTTCTTGGAATTCATTTATATTCTTTATCTAGCATTTCATTCATTTCAATATCTTTGCAGTCTGTTGCTACAGAATTACAAGCTTTTGGAGAAGTCCTGTTATCATGTTTCTTCATTTTTTTTGTATTTCTATATTAAGATTTCTATATCTGTTGGGATGCATATCTCTTCCATTTTTGTGAGAGAGCCTTCTTAGGGAACAACCTTTTCTTGATGATACGTTCTAGGATATCAGATTGCAGTGAAGTACTGAATGTATTTCCAGTTGGATGTTTAGTATAGTTTCTCTGTCAATTTTCTGACTGGAATTAGTATATTTTGGACAGTGCTTAATATCTCAGAGCCTGAGAGTCCCACTTTTTCTGTAGGTCTCTCAGAGTGGGTACTTCTCATAGATCTGGCAGATGTGTTGTAGATAGCCCAGGATATGGGACATGCCCTCTGTGACTACTCCTCTAGTCTTGTCAGTGATGTGTGGGTTGAAAGGGTAGGGGAGCCACATGTATGGCTGTTTTCTGTTTTGATTTCAAGCCACGGAGAAACTGGAAAGTGCTGCGTGTTTTTAATCCACCATCTTACCTCATCTTATTAAACATTCCTTTAAATCCTTTTCTAATGATTTCAAAATATATCAAATATATGCAGAGGAGTTACTTAGCCAATTCCTACCTTTTAGGTATTTTTCCCCATTTTTTGTCATTATACATAAGATAAATTTCCTTGTTCACAAATCTTTGTGGACGTATGTGAACATTTCCTTAGAGAAAAAGAAAAAAGAAAAAACAGAGAAAATTATGAGATAAAATTGCTGTGTGAATAAATATGGGCATTTTTAAGGTTCTTGATATATATTGCTGTGTTGTCCTCTGGAAAGGTTGTGCCAATTTATTCTCCCTTTAGAACTCTGTATTACATTTTCATGAAGCTGACAGGGCAATTATAGAAGGCTAGATTAGGACAAGACCTTAAATATCCGCCTGTGAATCAGTGTGTGCACTGGTTCCTATGGACTATGGACAAGGAAACAGAAGGTGGATATCTTGGCCAAGTGCACTAAACTAGTGCTTGAATCCCAAACTCCTGATTTCTGATATGGAGGGTTTTTTTTTTAAATGTCATACATAAAGACATTAGTGATATTGGTTAATGAAAAGCTACAGACGAGGTAGGAAATGCCTCCATGGAAGCGGGAACATTGTCTTTCAGTCATTTTACCATCCCATTACCAAATGCCACTCTCCCATTTTCTGATTATTTTATTCTGCGAGCCCAGAAGCTCGTCCACATCATTAGAACAAACTCAATCTTTTTCCAAGTTGCAATTTTAACTGACAGTGGGAAAAATGAAATGAGTGAGTTGGGAGAGTTCAGGCCACATTTACAAAGCTCCTTATAATTGCTCTGGGATTGCTTATCTGTAGTGTAAATACTAGTTGTTTACACAAGATATTTGTTATACAAACAACCTAATAGCGGTGGAAATGAGAGTAAAAATTAATTCTTTTATGTTTGTTTTACTTTTATTATTTTGCAGTACTGGAGACTGAACCTAGGACCTCATGCATACTAGGCAAGTGCTCTACGACTCAGGTGCACCACTTGCTACCTCTTCCCCCACAGATTTTGGAGACAGGGTCCCACTAAGTTGCACTGGCTGCCTCTGGCCTCAGACTCATGATCCTGCTGCCGCAGTCTTCCAAGTCCCTGCAATTACAGGTGTGCACCTAGGTGCCAAGCTAAAACATTAAATTTAAAATCACATACAATTCTTGTACAAGTAAAATAATTTTTTCACATGATGTGTACTTTTTATGTAATTTGAACTTTGTCATGGAAAGAATTTTATATTTTGCTTTCTTGATCTCTCAAAACACTTTTTTAGCATACCAGTAATCCCAGTGACTCAGAAGGCAGAAGCAGGAAGGTAGCAAGTTTGAGGCTAAAGGCAGCCTGCATAACTTAGCAAGACCCTGTGCAAGGCCCTAGGTTCAGCCTCCAAGTACTGAAAAAAACTTTTTTGCTACCTGCCTGCAAATTTTTTTTTTTAAATAGCTATTCAGAGAGGTATGCTGTCATATTTTATTTAAGCATTCCCCAATTCTTGGCCAGTTAGGTTATTCTACTACTTTTAATATCATTAAATAATGTGGCTAAGATAAGATTATGTACAACCAGTTCCTTCTTTAATTGCATCACTTAAAACATCTCAAAAGGGGAATTACTGCCTTATAAAGTCTGACCATTTTTATGGGTTTAAATATATGCTGCAAAATATGTTCCAAAATGATTGAATAACTGAATAATGTCACTACATATTAAAAGCATTTTCAGATACAGTATAATATTCAATGATTTGTGTTAAAAATTTTAAGTCCCTGGAGAAGGACATCATGTTTGGAAGAGTGGCAGGTCAACGGAAAAGAGGAAAACCCTCCACCAGATGGATTAACACAGTGTCTGCAACAATGGGCTTAAACATAAATAAGATGTTTTGCCTGGCACAGAATCGGCAAGTGTTTCGATCTGCTGTACATACGGTCGCTATGAGTTGGACTCGACTCGACTGCACCTAACAACAACAACAAGCCAACTCTAGCTTCTGTCTGGGGAGTCATGGCTGCTATCAAATAGAGGGTTTGCTCACAGCACATTTGGTCACGTGGTTCTCCCTAGCTTGGAGGAATGCTGCAAGATGAATGGATGTTTAACCAATTCCATTCCCAGATCTGACCTGATGTTAGCTGATCTCTGTAGGTCTGAGCCTGGACTTTTACTGGCTGGGCTTCCTGATTTGTGGAGGTTTGGGGCAGACCAGCTCAATATAGACTTGCTTGTTTTTCTTATTCTAGACATAGTTTGAAGGCCCCTAGTTATTTAAATTGGAATTAGTTTAATACTTCCTAGGGCCATCTTGAATTCAATAAACCACTAAGAATGAGCATCCTGCCTAGTGCACTATTTGGATTATTTCCTTCATATTAATTTAGTGTCTGTAGCCATACCACTGTGACATCTAATCTTGCCAGACCTCGGGTCAGACCTGGTTAGTACTTGGATGGGAGACTGCCTGGGAACACCAGGTGGTATATACTTGGGAGAAGAACCTGGCAACCCACTCCCAAAGCACAATCAGCCATTGAAAACTCTATGAATAGCAGAGAAGCATGGACAATAGTGTTTCATCTGTTGTACATAGGGTCACTATGAGTCGGGCACTAACTCAAAGGTACCTAACAACAACAACAATTTAGTAGTTTTGAAGAGACAGTATCTTTATGATAACAGAGCATAATAGTTTCTAAAACATATTTTACCAAGCTGCCTCATTGAGTAAACATGATTTATAGAAATTGGGATGTAGAGATATTGGGAAAATGGGCCCAATTTTTTTTTCTGGTACTGGGGGTTGAGCCCAGGGCCTTGCGCTTGCATGCTTTGCAAGTGCTGGACCACTGAGCTGCACCCCAGTCCATTTTTTTTTTTACTTTTTTTGAGACAGGGTCTTGATAAATTATGCAGACTGCCTCTGGTCTCAAACTTGCGATCCTCCTGCCTCTGCCTCCTGAGCCGCTGGGATTATAGGCATGCACCACCGCACCTGGCTGAGCCCAATTTTTAAATTTAAGTGGTTATAATATAAATGGCATCCAAAGGAGATTCTCAGCCTGTGAGAAGTAGGCTTGTTACCCTAGAAATCTATGGTAAGAGGAAATGGGATTTGTAATTCACATTAAAAAATGTGAGCTCAGAGTTTAGACATTGAACTTGGGTTAAAATCTTGATTCTGCCTCTTATTCTGTGTCCTTGGGGATGTCATTTAACCTTCAAGCCTCAGTTTCCATCTCTGTGTAGTGGGAGTGATAGCATCTACATTGTAGAGCAGATGTGAGGATTGAATGAGATAATGCAACTTATTAACAATAAATGAATATTAGCTATTATTACTGTTCTAAGACTGAGGGCATACTTTTGTAGGCAGTCCCAGGAGAAGCATGCAGGAGACATAAAGAATAAATGGTCAGAGAGAGAAAAAGAAAACCAGTATAATCCACAAAGCCAGGAGAAGATGGAATTGCAGGAAGAGAGATGGGGTAAATAGGAGACAAAAGCCAAGGAATGTCAAGATCAGGAAAGTTCCTTGAATTTAGTGAACACTAGATCGCCTGCTGACTTCCAATAGAATGTGTTTAGCCAAATAACTGGGCAGAGATGACATTGTAGGGCATTCATTAGCAGTGGGGCCTCCTTCCTAGTACCTGCTAATCTCAAAACAGATGAGGTGTATTGACAAGGACAGGGGAAATTTAGCCGTATGAGGGTCATTGGATTATCTAGGGACTTGGGTTTCTCTTGTGCTCTCTTGTTCTATGTCCACCAAGACAAAGGGGACTTCCGTGGTCCTGTGAAGCTGAGATGTGCTACTGGTTGCAGTTTTCTTTATAGCCTGGCTTTTGCATCCACTTCACTAAAGCAGCAGGCACATTTTCTTTCTTTGGCCATATTTCAGCTTCTTATAGAAAAATAGGATGAAACCAGCAGGCATAGGTTGGGTTCGGCACACTTACAAGGAGCTGTTGGCATTTAGCTGTTGATGCCAACTATATACCCTCCTAGAGTGAATTCACTTGCGTGTAAACGAAGGAAGTTTAGGTTAAATCCACCCAATTTCTCCATTGTATCAGCCTTATGAACAGTAATTCATTGGGATTAGATTTCAATCCTATTTTACCTTTGGTTTTCTTATCATTCTGGCAATTGCAAAGATGGGTTTCTTTGTGACATTTTGCTGAAAATACGGGTAGGACAAATCCATTTTACTCTAAATGGAAACGAGAGCTTAAAGAATAGTGCAGATTTTCCCAAATGATTCAGGACTATTGGAGGTATATCATCTTTCATAATTTCAGAGAGTTCATCTAACCTCAAACAAATAGACAAGAACCATATAAGTTTTAGAAAAACAGTTGAAATTCATTCTCTCTCTCTCTCTCTCTCTCTCTCTATATATATATATATACACACACATATATATGTATATATGTATGTGTATGTATGTGTATATGTGTATATATCTATATATATACACACATATAATATATATATGTGTATGTATGTATGTGTATATGTGTATATGCATATATATGTGTATATATATATATATATATTCTCAGAATCTGATCCTAGGAATATACTATTTCAGACTTTGGACACTTGTTTGTATTCACACTTGTTAATGAAATCTCCCTACCTTAGGTTACACCTGGTCCTGGCTCACCATTTTGCTGCTGCTAACTCAGAACATTGCAGATGGTTTTGCTCAGATGCTGTCACTTAGGACATGCACAGGGAAGGGGTTTGATATGACAGAGCATATAATTAGTACCATTCCCTGGGAAAGGATATCATCTAAATATTCTGCATGAAATAATTGACATTTGGATGGAAAATTGCACCTCCTGTAAGACACAAGAACAGAAATCTGGATGTTTTGAGCACAACCTCCATTCTTTCTATAAAAAGTGGTGTGGAGCTGTAGTTTCTGGGTTATCTATGGCTGATTTCTAGTGTTTAGTGGTCGAATGAAAAACCTCCTTGCTAACTTCCTAGTCACATATAGAACTCTAATCTCAAAGCTGCTATCATAAAATTGTTTACTAGTGAACTCACAAATTCTTTTTCCAGAAAGAGATTTGCATAGCTTTGGGAGACTTGATGTGTGACTCTTTCCAAGGTTGATTGGAAAGTGATTGAAATAGTTCAAAGAAGGAACTGAACAACTGTTTATAGAATCAATGCATGTGTCCGGCATTATTAGATATTTTGTGGGAGGATCTCTCTTGATCCTCAGTGGGGCAAGGAAGGTAGGTATTATTCAAGATTAGTACTAGGAGCTCCTTCAATAGTTAAGATTTCTACAGCTTCCCTCAAAACAAAGAGGCAATTTGGGTCCAGCATATGAGGGTTATTGCCTTACTTTGTACTCAGATACCCTTTCATGTCCAGCTCAGAATAATAGTACTTTATATCAGAAGAATAGTAATTGATATCAGAAGTGGCAACTGGTGGTACCACACTGAGTTTTACTTGATATGTTTGGTTTTCAAAATAGTAAAAAAAAAAAAAAAATTTAGATGGTTACCAGTATTTAAAAGCTGAGAGATTTCAAATATAAATTTTGAAGTATGCCTCTTAAAAAGCAAATGATCTGAAAATATCAGGTCATTAATAATGGAGTTATAACATCAGTAATAACTGGATTTGAGTAACAGTTGTCTCTCTTAGCCTGGTGCCTTCCGTGTAGCATTATTGCTAGAACTCATTATTTATATAGGACAAATCTCTCTTCATTTATCCCCTCCTGATTCAGCTTCTTTCTTTTTTTATGTTGAAAATGAATATTTACTACATAAAAAGAGGGTTATTATATATTGCTAATTTTTAAAGATTATAAAATAGCACACGCAGTGTAAGACTTCTTTAGGAATACATTTGCATGTATTCATTTGAATAAATTCCTGGGTCAGAACATAGCTACTAAAGCTGTATTAAACATTATTAAAATGCTCAAGTTGGTACCAATTTACACGTTCATAAACACTACTCATTTCCTTTGTCATGGCCAGGTAATGAGAGTTTCAAAAATACTTTTGTATATAATAAATTAAGATAGTGTTTTATTATTTTAATAACAAATGACATAACAAATAACACTTAATATTTAATAATTTTCTTTTGATAAAGACAAGATTGCATGTCCCCATATGCTTATTGGGCATTTTCTTAAATTGTATTTCCTGTCTTTTATTCATTTTTAATTCAGCATCTTTCAATCATCATATTATTCCACATCCAATAATGTTGTGTTGTAAGGTCCTGTCAAGTCGGATCCTACTCACAGTGACCCTATGTACAGCAGAACAAAACACTCCCTGACACTGTGCCATGCCTAACACTATGTCAGTGTTTCTCTGCTATTGATAGAGTTTTCAATGGCAGATTGTTTTGGGAGTGGGCTTCCAGGTCCTTTTCCCATTCTTGCGATGCTGGGGATTGAACCTGGGGCCGCAGATACTGTAGAGCAGCACTCTACCAAATGAGCTAAACCCCAGATCATCTCATAATAAACAACAGGAATCATTAGAAAGAGAGGAAAATTGGTATAAGATTTTTTTTTAGGGTTTCTTTCAAGTTCTTATCTTAGATCCTTGAGGTATCAGCAATTTTCTCTAGCCAATGAGCACATTAAGTAATTCCTCTTTGGATCAAGGTGCTCCAGGGATAACACTCAGAACGATAATATCTTCTTCAATGTCAAAGATAAAGCTAATGTTAAAATTATATTGACCTTACAGAGCAAATATTTGGGCCAGAAACCATATCTTAAGCAGAAAAATCTATAAAATATCCTGAGATAGAAGAGAGTGTGGGAAATCACATAGAGTGCCAAGTAAGCTTGTGGGTCAGGTTTGAGATAGCTAAGGAATATATATATATATATATATATATATATATATATATATATATATATATATATCACAACACACACACACACACACACACACACACACACACACACACACACACATATTTTCCTTCTTTTTCTTTTTTCCTTTTTTCTCCCTTTATTGGTAAATGTTGGTGGAGCACAGAGTAATATAGCATTTGCTTTTTCCATTATGTAACTATTGTATCACTTTTGGTTATACTTTCATGAACTTATGAAGTTTATGGAACTTTTGACTAATATGTAGTCTTATTTGGGTTATAGTCCCCTATTTTTCCCACATACTCATGAAGATGCATCATTTACATTGAGATTATCCTCTCCCCCTTCATCCCTCTGCATTGTTTCTCTTCGCCATCCTACCTTCCACAATCTTCGCTTCCCTCTAGGTCCTTTCCTCCTTCTTCCTACTTTATATTTTCCAGAAGGAATATATGTTGTTGTTGTTGTTGTTGTTGTTAGATGCCTTTGAGTCGGTATCTGACTCGCAGCGACCCTCATAGAGTTTTCAATGGTTGACTGTTTTGGGATCGCCTTGGGAGTGGACTGCCAGGCCCTTCTCCCGGAAGGAATATAGGGGCCTTGTTAATATCATAATCTCCATTTTACAAATAAGGAAGTTTGAGCAGTACATGTAGACCAACTTGGAGAGTGTCAGTATTCAGAAGCTGGATACTAACACATGTCTATGCTTATGGCTATGTCTGGGTCTATGTCTCCTATAGTATAGGCACATACACACTTTCTGTATTTAAATTACATTCATTTCCAGAGTTAGCCTTAAAAGTAGTTCCACCAATAGTACCAGACTGGGATTTAGCTCAGTTGGTAGAGCACCACTCTGCAGTCTCTGAGGTCCCAAGTTTGATTCCCAGCACCGCAAAAATGGGAGAAGGATGTGGCAATCCACTCCCAAGGCAATCCTGAAACAATCAGCCATTGAAAACCCTATGAGGATCACTATGAGTCAGACATGACTTGATGGTACCTAATCATAACAACAACCAGTATTATTACCATTTTTACCTTCTGTAGTATCTGTAGATTTATAATCTCCCTGGATCAGCAGGTAAATGTTGGGAGCACAGCCATTAGAAGTATTTATTGTACTTATCAAATTAGGCAATAGGGTGCCTAAATGATAGCTCAAAGAAGAGTCTTTGGGCCAAGTGCCAGGAATAAGCCTGCACACGGGTTCCCTTCATTCCTAATGTGGAAATCTTATTAACAAATGCATCATGGAGTCATCCCAGGAGACCTGGACATTGGCTCCCCTCAGTATTTTAAATTCTCATTTGTGTTAGAGGTTCTGTTCAGGATCTCCTCTGTGTACAGCCTAGTGGGAAAGATAAACAAAATTCTAAGCAGGGTTGGACCTGGTTAGTACTTGGATGGGAGACAGCCTGGGAACACCAGGTGCTATAGGCTTGGGATAAGGACCCCCCAACACACTCCCAAAAGACAATCAGCCATTGAAAACCCTATGAATAGCAGAGAAGCACTGACAATAGTGTTTTGTTTATTGTACACAGGGTCACTATGAGTAATTGACTCAATGGCACCTAACAACATAAACAACAAAAACAAAATAATGTCTGACATTTTAATAGATGCTAAAAATTTGTTTCAGTTCTTCTATGGAGCTACATTTCTCTATTCTTCAGCTGCATGCAAAAGAATATTTTAGTGATATGGGCTTATATAATGAAGAATATTTATTCAGTTTTGTTATTAACTCCTTTACTTAATTGCATACATAACTCCTTTTTGCTATAAAGCATCATAAAAGCTAAAAGACCCCAGATATTTTGTGTCTAGTTCACACAGTGGCTTTTGTTTATTTTGAAGGATTCTTCTTAGAACCTATGAAAACTAACTGGACCAAGGGACCTAGAAACAGTTAACAAATGGTAAAATATATGCTGTGACTTGGTTAGAAGATGCTTAGAATGTTATTCATGTTCATATCATCTGACTAAATTATCTACCTCCCTGTTTCATTTTTTATTTTAATTAGTAAATATTTTAGTTAGTATACAAGTTAATGTTTTCATTATGGCATTTCCATACAGGCATATTGTAGTACATTTTTCCTGTTCACCACCATTACCCTTTCATTGATCCCCTCCCCTTGCTGACCCTCTTCCTCCCCACAAATGTTCCCCCTTCTGCTTGCATGCCTTGCTTGTATGTATATATGCTGTTGTTGTTAATTGCTTTCGAATCGTGTCTGACTCATAGCCACTCTCATGGGATTTTCCATGGCTGATTATTTCAAGAGTGAATTGCCACATCCTTCTCTCATTTATGTGGTGCTGGGATTGCTTCTGGGTCCTCATAAAGTGTGGATCAGTGCTCTACCAATTGAGCTAAACCCCAGCCCTGTGTATACATGCACACATATGTGTTGTTAGGTACTGTTGAGTTGGTGTCCAACTGATAGTGATCCTATGTACAACAGATGAAACACTATTGCCAATGCTTTGCCAGCTATACATCTGACAGGGGATTAATACCTCAAATATATAAAAAGCTAAAAAAAAAAACAAAAAAGCAAAGTATCCAATCAAAAATGGGCAAATGAACTGAATAAAGTTCTCAAAAGAACAAATCCAAATGGCCAATAATCATGAAAAAATATTCAATCTCCTTATCTATCAGGAAAATGCAAATCAAAACTACATTGAGATATCCTTTCACCCCCAGTCAGAATGGCTAGCATCAATGCAACAAACAACAATAAATGGCTAGCTAGGATGCAGAAAGGAACCCTACTACACTGCTAGATTGGTGCAGATTGGTGCAGCCACTCTGAAAATTAGTATGGAGTTTCCTCAGAAAACTAAAAATAGAAATACCATAAGACCCAGGTATACCACTTCTGGGTATATATCCAAAGGAATATAAGTCAACATACCATAGAGATACATGGAGAGAGAGAGAGAGAGAGAGAGAGAGAGAGAGGGGGGGGGGGGGGGGGGGGAGAGGGAGAGGGAGAGGGAGAGGGAGAGGGAGAGGGAGAGAAAGAGACAAAGAGAGAGAATATGAATCTATTTAACTGTAAAGAGGGATGAAATTATAGCATTTGCAGGGAAATGAATGAAACTAGAGATCATAATTTTAAGTGAAATAAGCCAAGCCCAGAACAAACATTGCATGTGCTCTCTCATCTAGGACACTATATTTCAATATATGTTCAATATTTTAATATATGTTTCATGAAAGCAGAAGGGGGACTATGTAGCGGGGAGAAAGGAGACTAAAGAGAGGGAGTAGGGGCATATAAGAAAGGGAAATGAGAGGAAAGGAAAAGAAATACATATTTTGCTCTCAAAGGCAAAATCTAGATCACATATATGTATATGTGTATACATATATGTGTATATGCCTGCAGCCATACCACTGTGGTGTCTGATCCCGTCAGATCCCAGAAGCTAAGCAGGATTGGACTAGGTTAGTACTTGGATGGGAGACCACCTGGGAATACCAGGTGCTGTAGGCTTGGGAGAAGGACCTGGCAACCCACTCTCCCAAAAACCAATCAGCCATTGAAAACCCTGTGCGTTATTCAGTGTTTTAAAGTTTTCATTGTAGAGGTCTTTCACCTCCTTAGTTTGATTTATTCCTTGGTATGTTTTTCTTTTTGAAGCTATGGTCAATGAGATTGTTTTTCTAATTTCTTTCTCAGCCTGGTTGTTATTGGTATATGAAAAAACAACTGCTTTTTAATGTTGATTTTTTATCCTGCTACTTTGCTGAAAGTGTTTATGAGCCATAACTTTTTTTTTTTGGTGGAATCTTTAGAGTCTTTTAAGAATAGTACTATATCATCTGCAAACAGGAATGATTTGACTTCTTCCTTTCTTATTGTTGTCCATTTTATGTCTTTCTGTTGACTTATTGCTGTAAGAGTTCAATTATTATATTAAATAACAGTGAAGAGAGTGGACAATGCTTTCAGTTTTTGCGCATTTAGTATGAAGTTGGCTACAGATTTTTCTTGGCACTTTGAGACCATCCTATCACCTTCTTTGTGATTTCTGTGCTCTTCCAGTCTTTCTCTCTTTGGAACAGTCTGTTCTTTCCTATCCTAAATCATTTGGTTAACCACATCACATGGAGGCTGCTTTTAATCCACCATCTTACCTTAGATCCAATGAATAAGATTTATTATGTCTCATAGTGAAGCCAGAGGAAGGCTGTTTCAGGATTGGATAATTCAGTAAGTCAAGGATGTCAGGAACAAAAGTTAACCCCTTACAATGATCATATTCTCAAAATGGCTGCAGCTGCTCCAAGTATCACAGTTATTTTAATATCAGTAGGCAAGAAGAGCATGCTTGACTTATGTTTATTAAAAAAAAAGGTAAAACTTCCTCAGAAGACTTTACCTTGTCTCATTGGCCCATGCTCATATCTAAACCAATTATTAGCAAAGGAAATGGAATAGACAATTTGCTTAGATCAGCATTCATTTCCTGAGGCTGGAGAATGAGTTAACTTCCCTGAATATTCCAAGAAAAGGAAGTGGTAAGGGGGAATGGGTGAAGAGCACATGTGGAGCACAGCCTCCACAGGCTTTTATACGAAGTAAGTTTTTATCACCAACTTTTCACCATAACAACCCTTGGAAAGTGATACCACCTTATTTGTAATTTCTTTTCCTTTTTTCTTTCTATTGTTTTGTTGTTTGTTCCCGCATTTATTTGTTTTGGTGTAACAATCTGTCCACTCAAAAATTAATTAAATAATGAATAAGAAATATTTCCTGGTTGGGATTTCAAGTAAAGACCCACCCACCAATTTCCTTAACAAAACAGTGTCTTGTAGGAAATATTTTGAGCAAATTTAAATTGTGAGCAATGTTTGGCGAAACCTCAAACATTTTGTTTTGCATACATGTGCCAAAGGAGAGGGCTGAGAGGCAGTATCTTCTATGGCAGAGGTCTCCAACCTTTTTGGCAGCAGGGCTTGGTTTTGTGGAAGACAATTTTTCCATGGACAGGGAGGTGGGGGGTGGGGAAGTTTCAGGCCTGATTCCTAACAGGCCAAGGGGTTAGGGGCCCCTGTTCTATGGTTTTTATGTTACTGTTGAGATGGAGGCTTGTTATTTCACCCAGACTGGCCTCTGGCTCCTAGGCTCAAGTGATCCTCCTGCCTCAGCCTCCTAATTAGCTGGATCTACAAGTATGTGCCATCACACTTGGCTGTCTGTGGCTCTTCGATCCTTCCTGAACATGTACCGTCTCCAGGAATTTTGAAATACATGTTTAACATTCATGTTGATCTAGAAGTATTTTTCTGGGCTATGATTTTATTTTTGGTACAATGTGAGGGCAAAAGTTACCCAAAGGTTGAAAAACTGAAAAAGAAAGAAGGAAAAAGAATAAGAACAATAAATCTTTAATATGTTATGGTTTATGTATAAACTGTATTTAATTTTCAAGTTACTAGTTATTAAATTATTTACATTATTCAATTGGGAAAAATAGAAGTAATTTTTATAAGTCCAAGTTATCTTCTTAGTAAATGCTAAATAAACCTCTCTTTTGATTTTCAAGGTACATTTGGGAAAAATTGAGAGGCATATATATGTTTTTTCACACTTGCATTTGCATAACAGCACTTGGTTGCCACTTTTGAACTGATATTTTTAAAGGCCAGTTCCAGTCTTGAAAGGACCATAAAAGTAGATTCAGTAGAGTAGTAGTGATGGAAAGGATAGGCACTGTAGTCCCAATAAATAGTCTAGAGTGAACAGCTACAATTAATTGAATTAAAGCTTGGATGGTAAAAATTGAATGGTAAAAATAAATGGACTGTGCTAGTGTCTTTTGAAAGGCCATTAAACCTATTTCTAGAGTTTGTATCACTTCTCCCAGTATTTCAAGATAATTCAGCTATCACTTCTCCATGTTGCTGAACTGGAAAGGATGACAGTTGAGAAGGAAGGAAAGTGTTGTATTTTCAAAAGTGATCATATTTTCACCTAAACCACTGATTTACTGTTTTCTGTTCCTATGACAGTGTGCCTGAGAGTGGGTAATCTATAAAGGGGGAAGTTTCCTTAGATCACAACTCGAGGCTGAGAAGTCCAAGAGCATGACATTGGTATTTACTCAGCTTCTGTGAGGGCCTTGCTCAGGCTGAGACAAGCTCCAGGGGCAGACTCCCTGTGTAGCAATCTGTTCTCATAGTAACTAATCCAGTCTGGTGAGAACTTCATTAGTCCCTCTTAATGACCTAATTACCTCCTAAAGGTCCAACATCTCAACACCAGCACAATAGCAGTCCAACTCCAATGTGAAATTTGGACGGGAGAAACCATATTCAAACCACATCAATCATAATCCATTTTGGAGACTATAATAGAAGAATTTGGACCATAACTTCTTAATGGAGGGAAAATTTAAAAAATGCTAAACAGAAAGCATGTAGAGTACACTATTTTGAATGATTATAATAATGATGTATTGTATTTTTCAGCAAAATTTAATTTTAAGAATATTTTCATTTAGTGCATCTTTTTTTTTGATTCCTAGAAAAGGTTTATTTATTTATTTATTTATTTTTTATTAGAAATTTTTAATGTACATCATAATGTGATTCATTTTGACATGCTTTTCATTGTGACAATTTTCATATTTGCAATTTGATAAGCATTATTCATATAGGTTACCCCTTACCCTCCTCTATGTTTCCCCCCTCCCCCTTCCCATCTAAGTTTCCCATCCAAGTCTTCTCTATCTTTTACTATATAGTATTTTTTCTATATGTCCTTGGGTTCCATTTCTGTTTAAGATAGAAACTTTTCCTGTAATTTAGTGCATCTTTGAGGCCAAAGAGGTTGAGCATCAAATATAAGCCCAGACTTTTCAGGAAGTCTTAGAAACAAATCAAACAATTAAGTAGCTGCTGATTTTAGGCCCTTTAGACCCTGATTTGTGGGCCCCTAGGAGAGGCATTGTTAAACAAGAAGTCTGACTACAGGACGTAGTAGTAGGTGTGAGTCTTGGCTGTGAGTTTTGGAGTCAGACTGCCTGGCTTCAAGTCCTTCCATGGAAACTTTTTAAACATATTTTTTAGACTTTCTTTGGCCTGGGGTTTGAATTGTGTACTTCAATTTCTTTATTTATAAGGAGACAATTATAACACTTCTTTGATAGGGTTATTGACATATTTATATAAGCAAAGCATGTAAAGCATCTAGTACTATGCTTTTCACATGCTAAGAATTCATTAATCTGAATTCCTGCCATTTTTAATGACTTTAGGATAGGAAAAAAGGACTGAACCCTAGATGTTACCCCCAGGGATGCCCCTGTTGACCTGTTTTTAGTACTGGAGAGTTGAATGAAGTCCTCACACAAGGTAAGGAAACACTCTACCACTGAGGTTTTATTTTTAAGACAGGATCTCACTAAATTATGCAGGCTGCCTCTGGGCTTGAACTTGTGAACCTCCTGCCTCAGCCCCCCCGAGTCACTGTGATTATAGGTGTGCACCATGGTGCCTAGGCCATGGTGCCTTACACTTGCTTAAAAGTAGATGATGTAGTGACTATTGGGATTATTCTGTTGATGCATACATAAGAGTGTCTGACCCAAGATAAAAAATACCAAAAGTTTAGCTAGAAGAAATGTATCCCATGCATTTGATGCATTCCAAAGGTGGCCTCAGCCATCCAGTTTTTGAATGAATTTCACATTCTGTGAGTCAGAGACTTCTTCTCTCCTTTTACTAGTTGAAACACTTGCTATTGTATAAGAGGAGATTAAGAGAATGCATACTGTAACACCAGTGAGGTTGGAGAAATGGGAAAGTCCAGTTGGGACCAGAGTCTTTCCTCATGTGCTGGATGCCAGGCTCCTGGGTCCATGGACCCCGTAATAAATGCACAGATAGAAAAGCCAAGCAAGACCAAGGGGGATTTTATTGAGAGGATAGACAAAGCCTCCATATAAGTGGAGGCAAGTCCCAACTGGGTAGCCACAGTGATGCTGTTGCTTTGGAGTTTTTATACTAATATAAGCTACACATTTTTAAAGAGGTGGGAGCTTATTCTATTATTTCTGTCTAAAGATTAATTGATTGGGTGACCGTTGACTAGGTCACTACCTGTTTTCTTTGAAGAATGGAACTTAGGGAATGAAACTCATGTGGTCCAACCAAAACTCATCGATTGCCTGGTGACCATCTTGCCTCAGTAATTCCCTATTTCCCTGAACTTATGTGAATTTTACTAACTCATCTCAAAATCCCAAATGTCTGTTGAAATCTCTCACTAGAACCATAGGATATTAGACCTCAAATATTAAGTAGGTCAACCCCTTTAATTATGAGGATACCAAGGCATGAAGAGCCTTTGTGAATGGCTGAAGGTTATCATACAATTAGTCCTTAACATAGTGTTACTGTCTTGTTTCTCCAAAAATAGGCTTCCCTCACAAGTTTAGAGTCTTTCACCCATAGACCCCTCAGCTCATTGTACAATAATAAAGAGATGAAAGTAAGATGGTGAATATGGAAATATTTTATAAAGAAGGACCTGATTCACAGCAGGACAACAAAATTTCCCTCTCTTCTCTCTCTCTCCACTTCCTTATTTCCTCCATTTCAGTTAGAAAGACATTCAACCAAATGCCAGGTCAACTAGGCTTCCTGCCTTGTGGGTAACAGGGAGTTAGTTTCTCCTATCTGCCAGTTTCAGTTGGTTCTAAGGGTATGACTGAGGTGCTTCTATTTGGTTTTTAAAATGCTTTGAGACACTTGTCTTACACTTTCTTTCCTATTTCCCCACCCGAGCCAGTCCAGAAACCTGATCCCATGGTCTCCTAACACTCCCAGAATGTGGAAAATCAGGGGTAGTGTGCTTGGACTTATATCAAAGCAGCTATTATCTAGGTGTCTGTAGCTGCACCATTGTGGTGTCCGATCCTGTCAGATCTCAGAAGCTAAGCAGGGTTGGGCCTGGTTAGTACTTGGATGGGAGACTGCCTGGGAACACCAGGTGCTGTAGGCTTGGGAGAAGAACCTGGCAACCCACTCCCAGAAAACAATCAGCCATTGAAAACCCTATGAATAGCAGCACTGACAATAGTGTTTCACCTACATAGGGTCGCTATGAGTTGGACACTGACTTGATGGCTCCTAACAACAACATTATCTAGATGACTGAGAATGTCCTGTTTTGAACAGTGAGGAATAAAAATACTTTTTCATAGATGTACTGGGAATCTCTTAAAAATATCTTCTGCAGGTATGAGTCTTTTTTCTTTGAAGGAAAAATGGGTCTGACTTTGCCTCTTGCTTCTAAAATAGTTTCTAGAAGGGCTGGTGTCAGTTTATTAAGAGAAATCAGTGGTTTATTTCATCAAGATGTTTAAGGTGCCTATTTCCTAGCAGGGTTGAGAAACATTTCCTTCCTCCTTATCCCTTTCCTTTTTATTTATATTAAAACTTTGATCTATTTAGGGACTATGGGAAAAGAAGGAAGACATCTGGTAATGTCATTTTCCAGCAAAGATTGAGAACTTCATCCAAGAAAACTTCCCAGACCTGCTTTCAACTCCCTGTATCTCCTCAGCAGAAGTAGCCTTTCTGAATGGGGGCCAAAGCCAGATGTGGACACTGTGGTCCATATTTTATTCATTCATGGGATTTTCTTTCATTTTTTTACCCAGGCACAACTTAACAATTTCTTGCATTCAGAGAAATCCTGTGTGTTGGGAGTATAAGTCTGTAAATTTTCATTTGTGCCCTGCTTTTATAAAATGATAATTTTCATGTTTAAAGAACTAATTAAGTCACTATATTATTCATCGGGAGGCTATCTTTTCTTGGTAAAACCCAACTTATCAAGGATTGGATTCATGGGCCAATTTACAAAAATGAGCTACTTTTCAGGGCTAGAAAGGAAAGAGTTGGGAGGGGAATAGATGAAAGGTGAGGAAGAATATGAGACTAGGAGACAAGGTGGACAACTCCACTTTAGGGCTGAGATGTGTTCTAGGTGTGGATGAATTATCCCTTCACAGAAGAAACTTCTTTGTCAAAGAAACTGAGGTTAAGTAATATAAGTGATGGCCAATTGCGACACAGCAAATATGTGAGTCTAGGATTCAGATCTTCATTCTTATACATGCAAAGTTTCTTCTTATTCTTTTATCCAGGCCTTTCAAAATCAAATAACTTCAGGGGCCAGACAGGTAATATAAATGCATGAAAGTGTTTGTGCATAAGACAATAAAGCCTAGTGAGATCCTGGCAAAGTGAAGAGTACGCACACTCTCTAAATACACTGAGATTCAACTCATGGAAATAAAGCTGATCAATAAGCACAGCCTGAGGATCACTGGTTTACTATCTCTGTCCTTGATGCTTATTTAGACGAGTGAAAGAAAATGAAAGCCTCTCAGGAATTAGTATTTTTCAGTTTGGGAATTGAGATTAAACATACTACTATTTTCCAACACTTGTTAATATTCTTGAAAGTAATATTATTCTTGAATGTAAACAAGTTAAACTGTTGGAAACAGGTGAATCTGTTTTTTTTTTTATTTTCTTCTGGTGCTTGGGATTGAACCCAGGATCTTTGCATCCTAGGCAGTGTTCTACCACTAGCTTGGGCCCTAGCTCTAGCCCTGGGCTTTTGAGATAGGTTCTCACTGGGTGGTCCAGGCTGGTCTCAACCTCATAATCATTCTGTTTTAGGCTCTCAAGTGCTGGGATCACAGTTATGTGCCACCACACCTGGCAAATCTGGCATTTTTGAAAGGGGCTACTGTAGTCATCTGAGTTACATAATTTCAATTAGAGTGTACAGAAAGTAGAAAGAAATGACATTATCCTTAAGGTCTAAATGGTTTAGTTCCCCAGTGTCTGTGGAATTGTGTTTACAGGATCATAAAAAAGTATGACTTTAAAAAATCCTTCTTTTGAATGAGGACAGGACAGAATTCTATGAGAAAGAGGCAACTATTAACAGTGATGAACATCAAGGTAGGAAAGGCAATGATGGCAGAGAAGTAAATGTGTGAGTATCTTCTCTTCCTTTTTATGGCACTCCAGGGAAGTACTTAGCCACTTTGGTATTTGCCTTATCACTTAAATGAGGAAGTGATGTTTAGGAAACTAGGGAATCATCCATTTGTTCACCACTGTTGGGGTTCTAAGAACTGATTATGTTGAATATGTTATTTCTACTCATAAAATGAAAAGGTTATTGGTCTGACAAAATTCTATCATGAGATCTCCAGCATCGTTTCTGTCACCAAGGCCCTCTTTTCCAACTGCTGAGCTTTCTTTATTGTTTCTGACTTTTGCATTCCAGTCACTGTAATTATCAGTACATCCTGATTGCATGTTCCATCTATTTCAGACTACAAAAGCTGATAAAAATCTTCCCTATCCTTATTTTTGTCCTTAGTGGTGGGTACATGAATTTGATTAATAGTCATATTAACTGACCTTTCTTGTAGGCATATGGATATTATTCTGTCACTGTCAGCAAAAGACCTCTTTAAAGCATTGTAAAGTAAAGATGTCACAATGAAGACGAAGGTGCACCTGACTCATGCCATGGTATTTTCAGTCGCATCATATGGTTGTGAAAGCTGGACATTGAATAAGGGAGATGAGAGAAGAATTGATGCTTTTGAATTATGGTGCTGGAAACGATTATTGGATATATCATTGACTGCAAAAAGAACCAACAGATCTGTCCAGAAGAAGTGCATCCAGAGTGTACCTTGGAAGCAAGCATGGCTAGACTGTCTTACGTGTTTTAGACATGTAGTCAGGAGGGACCAATCCCTGGAGAAAGACATCATGTTTGGGAGAGTGGCAGATCAACAACAACAAAAAAGAAAACCCTCAACTAGACGGATTGATATAGAGTCTTCAACAATGAGCTTAAACATAAATAAGATCTTGTGCCTGGCACAGAATCGGGGAGTGTTTCATTCTCTTATACATAGGGTCACTATGAGTTGGGCCTGACTTGGGGAATGAGTGACCACATATTACCCCTGTCTTATGCATAAATGTTATTCTGAATATCTCAATTTTTCTTTCTTTCTTTTTTTTAAATGTCTAGGTATGTTAACCCAGATAGATAGATCAAAACTGTTTGAAAAAAATGATCTGTCCTGAACTTGTATTGACCTTTTTTGCCATTATTCCATGAACAATATAGTATGTTGTTGTTAGGTACCTTTGAGTTGGTATTCGACTCATAGCAACCCTATGTGCTATAGGCTTAGTGCTTCTCTGCTATTTATAGGGTTTTCAATGGCTGATTGATTTTTGGGAGTCGGTTGCCGGGTCCTTCTCCCAAGCCTACAGCACCTAGTATTTCCATCCAAGTACTAACCAGGCCCAACCCTGCTTAGCTTCTGAGATCTGACAGGACTGGAGGCCACAGTGGTAGGGCTGTCGGCCGATATAGTATAACAAGTACTTATATAGAATTTACATTGTATTAGGTATTATAAGTGATCTGGATATGATTTAAAGTATATGGGAGGATGTACATAGGTTATATGGAAATATTACACCACATTATATGAGGAACTTGAACATCCATGGATTTTGGTAGCCAGGATGGATCCATGATGGGGGGAACTTGTCCCCCTGAATACAGAGGGACAACTTTATTGATGTTCTTTATCTGGGTAAACTTTGTCCAATTCACTAAAACCTCTATTTATTGCTTTTACCCTTCTTTCTTCCCTCATTTCCCTTACTTGCCTGGCTTCTGAAAGTATGCATCTATAAACTCTGGGTGTGTGCCAGAAGCTAGTATAGGCTATAATGGAGACAGAGAGGACAGATTAATCATTTCTTTTATTAGGGATCAGAAATAGCTTCATCAATGAGACAACCCTGTAGTTAGAAATGTGACAAGTGGGTAGAGAAAAGGTGTCTGCAGAAAATGAGAAAGGTGTGCCCCGCAGAGTCTCCAGTATCAATATGTCATAGAGGCTGGAGGTAGCACAGTGTTCATGGGATATAGATAGAATGAAAAAGTGAAGGTTTCACATGGTGGCCAAAAGCCCCATCCCCCTACACCTGTGTTCACAGAAACATTTTACTTTAGGTGCCACAGTTTATGTTCTCTGAATGCAGGAAATGCATTTGACATCTGTTTTAACATTACAGCACCTAGCACAGAGTCTTGAGCAGGAGAGGGCTCATCCAATTCAGAATCAGCTTGTTTGTCAGTTAACTTTAGGAAGGAAATCTTACTTGGTGAATACCAAGTGAAGTGTCGAGACATGTCAATATAAGTCATTTGACTCAATTTAAAAATACAGAAAAGTGAGAATCATATAAAATATTGTCTATATAATTATTTTTGATGAGCATGAAATAAAATTTAAAGTTCATCACATAGTAAAACAGTGAAAGAATTAGTTGAGAAGAACTAAATTCATTTTTAATAAACTGTATTTCTTTAAGCAGCTAAGCTGAGAATACTTAAACATTGACTAATAGTCATCCATTCAATCTTTTCATTACAGAAGGTATGCAAGTGCACTGGGGTCCTTTCATGGACTACAATGCACAAGACAAAATGTGTGTTTGGTGTTGACCAGATAAAATGAGTGTTTGGTGTTGATGTTAATTTAACATCTATGGCATATATATGCATATATATACACACACATATATAGCTATGCAATGGATGTTAAGCTATATATATATATATATAAATAAATTATATATATATATATAAATTAGCTTATTTTAATTGTACAACATAGTGGCTTTCATTATAACACTTCTATACATGCATGTAATGTACTTAGATCATATTCACTCCCTGTATTACCCTTTCTTGGGGATGGGATTTAACTCGGTTGGTAGAGTGCTGCCCTGGAGTCTCTGAGGTCCCGAGTTCAATTACCAGCACTGCAAAAATGGGAAAAGGACGTGGCAATCCACTCCCAAGGTAATCCCAAAACAGTCAGCCCTTGAAAACCCTGTGAGGGTTCCTATGATTCGGACATGACTTGACGGCACCTAACAAGAACAACATTACCTTTTCTTATCTCCTGTCCTCTCCCTTCTCTTCCACATCTGTAATAGTTTATCTTTTATTTCATGTGTTAAATATGTGTGTGTGTGCACACGTGTGCGCATGCACACACACACACACACACACACACACACACACACATATATATGGGGCTGAAATTTAGCTTAGTTGGTAGAGCGCTGCTCTGCAGTTTCTGAGGTCCTGGGTTCAATTCCCAGCACCACAAAAATGGGGGAAGGATGTGGCAATCCACTCCCAAGGCAATCCTGAAACAATCAGCCATTGAAAACCCTATGAAGGTCGCTATGAGTCAGACACGACTTGATGGCACCTAACAACAACAACAACAACAACAACAACATATATGTGTGTGCATATATATATATCCTTGTTGATCTTATAGAATAAAATTATTTTTGTATCAAAACTGATAGGGTAATTAAAGCACATCCTGGTCTAGTTGTACACAACTATACAAAGTTTTCAGTTAAAATTTAGTTAAATGTCTTATTCTACTATAAAGGACTAACCAACCGGAGGTCTTTAATGTTAGCTATTTTTATTTCTTTTGATTGTGCTGCAAGCTTATCTGGGGCTGAGGTTTAGCTCAGTTGGTAGAGTGCTGCTCTGCAGTCTTTGAGGTCCTGGGTTCAATTACCAGCAGCACAAAAATGGGAGAAGGACGTGGCAACCCACTCCCAAAGTAATCCTGAAACAATCAGCCATTGAAAACCCTATGAATAGCAGAGAAGCGCTGACAACAGTGCCATCCAAGGCACAGTGTCAGGGAGAGTTTTGTTCTGTTGTACATAGGGTCGCTATGAGTTGGATCCTATTCGATGGCACCTAACAATACAAGCTTGTCTAATACGGAGTTGACACTGTGGCTGCCTTCCACAAATTACCTTCTGCCATTGTAGCAAGGATGGGTCTACAGACTCCTGAATGCCCGTCCTCTCCTCCACCCTAATATTAGGTAGGGAAATGCACTTTCTGGGATAAATAGGCTCAGGACACATTTCCCCATTGCTTAACTTTGTCTTTCTTTTCAGCTCTTCTCTTCATTAAGCAACTTTCCTCAACTACTATGTTGTTGTTGTTTTTAGGTGCCGTCGAGTCGGTATCCGACTCATAGTGACCCTCATAGGGTTTTCAGTGGCTGACTGTTTCAGGATTGCCTTGGGAGTGGATTGCCAGGTCCTTCTCCCATTTTTGCAGTGCTGGGAACTGAACTCAGGACCTCAGAGACTGCAGCGCAGCGCTCTACCAACTGAGCTAAATCCCAGCCCTCAACTGCTATAGGAGAGTTTGAAAACTTCACATTTACTGAGAATTTTGCATTGTCGCTGTTTCAAGCCTACTACATGTTGGGGAATCACATACCTTCCAAGTCTGTACTTACTATATTTTTCATTGTTAGATGATTGAACAAATAATATATATGTAGAAATAATATTTGATAATCACTTATGTGAATTGAATGAAGTATGAGGGAGTCATTTAAAAAAAGTGCCATGAAATGCAAGTACTAGTTTTAATGACAGTAATAATTTCTGGTATCAGAGTAAATATATATTTAAAATCACTTATTCTTGGATTTTTGGTGGATCAACTATTGACATTGCATTTTTGGTATTTACACAATGAAGCCTTAAATGTTTCAGTGTTAACAGTAATAGTAAAAATAATTGTTATTGTTATTGTCATGGTAGTTTAATGAATCTGCAAGAACTGCAATAGGACCTTTAACAATTACAAAGGAGGTAATTTGAAGCCAAAAATATCAGTGTTGATGGTTTTATCTCTTTCACAACACATGGATCTTATATAACAGTTGTTTATTTGTCCTCTTTTGAACTGGCAGGTTTAGAGATGATGATTCATAAATATTCCTGTGCTCATCTTACTTTGAAGACTTTAATAAAATGTAAAAAAACAGCTGATGTGAGGAAATAGGAATCAAGGGGAAGTAGAAGAGACAAAAAAAAAAAAAGGAAAGGCCCCCCCCTTCTTGCTTTTTTAGCCACATAGAATGGCTTCTTACTGATTCGTAGCAGAGTTCAGGGTCAATAGACTCCACTTATGCCACTACAGAAGAGTTGAAATTTATGCTTGTATTTCTGTCTGACTCACAGATATGGTGGGTAATAACAGAAAAAGTATAGATTTTGGATTCAGACAGCCATAAGTTCAAAACTTGGCTCTGTGACTCCTTATCAACTCTTTAAATCCCTTTCTTCTCGGTCTGTCTGTCTTCTTTCTTTCTTTCTTTCTTTCTTTCTTTCTTTCTTGTTTGCTTGCTTGCTTTCTGGGTTTTTGTTTGTTTTTGCTTTTATTTCTATTTTAGATACTGGGTCTTGCTATGTAGCTCTGGCCAGGCTTGAACTTGTTCTGTAGCTCAGGCTGGCCTTGAGCTCACCATCCTCCTGCCTCAGCCTGCTGAGGGCCGGGATGATCACAGACCACACCCAGCTTAAATCCCTTACTTCTTGAGCCCTTCAGGCTCCTTAGTCCCTCTTGCTTCTCCAAGTTAATTTTTGCCATTACAGTTTTCTGTCCTCTGAAGTTCAGGCAGCACCGCAGTCAGGCCCTGGAGCTGCTCTCAGCACCACTCTTGGCAGCCTGCCTGTCTTTGCGTCCCCTGGCGTGTGGACCCAGGCCCATGCAAACGGACTTCTCATCCCTCCGCAGCTCCTCTGGCGCGAGGAGCCCCTGTGCATTGCATCGCGGTGCGCTGGAACTTGCCTCTGTTCTGCCCGCAGCCCAGGGAGGCTTCCTGAGCACGCGGTCAGCCGGGACCCTCTGAGGTCCTGCCCTGCGTCCTCAGCCAGTGCTGTCCTGAGTGCTCACAGTTCCTGAACCTCCTGGACCCCTGCTGCACTTTCTGCAGGGGACCTTGCTTCCCGTTGCAGGCACAGTATCCGGGAGCTCAGGCAGACAGCTTTAGCTTTCCTTGAGAGCCTGAAACATCCGCTGGACCTGCGCCCACCGTACCTCTTCTTTCCTGCCTCAGAGGAGGAGAAGGGCTAAGCAAATCTGGGCTCTGGATATGATTTTTACCCCCCCTCTCGGGATCATGCTTCTTGTCTCTCTCTCTCTCTCCCACATGTACACTCTGTTTGTACTGGTTGAAAACATGCCTACACTAAGAATTCTTTCACCAACTCCATATTCCACTTCAGCTGCTATGGCATTTCTCTTTTTTCAGTCTCTGTTAGGTTTCTCTATAGCAGTCAGTTCCAAGGGCCACAGTCTAGAATGCTTATTGGAAACCAGAGAGATCATAATGGCAGTTAGCACAGAAGGCTGAATATACTGCAATGCCTGAAGGGACAGTCTTCTCCATCCTTTGCTGTCACATGGGAATGGGGGTCCAGTTTGGTTAAAATGTCAGATTTTTTTTTTCCCCAAGGAAAGCAGAAATCTGGATTCCTGTTTTAAATTTCTCAGTATTTAACCACAGCACATTCCTCATAAAGCACCCATGTGGGCTGAGCTCAGATTGTGTGCTTGCAGTTTCTGACTCTTGGCCGGCACTATCTTGATGTCTCGTTGCGTTTAATGAACCTACTGCAATCAGTTTTCTGCCCCTAACACTTTCCTGACACTGCTTTAGAACAGCACTTCTCAAAGACCTATGTGCTCACGAACTTTTTGGAGGTCTTGTTAAAATACAAAAGTGAATTCTGATCCAGTAGATCTGAAGTGAGGCCTGAGTTTTGCATTTCTAGCAAACTCCCACATGCTGCTGCTGGTCAGTTGACCACACTCTGTGGAGCAAAGCTTTTGAGGTCCCGCTCATCTTTAGAGATTTACTTCAAGATAAGCCATGTAACCCTCCTCCCTCTCCACCCACTGGTGGAACTGACCCTCTGTATATCCGTGCACCTTCTCTGTTCTAATTCAATCTCTATAAAGATCCTGTAATTTTTAATTTTATCTACATCGTTCACGTGTCTGCCTGTAATCAGACACTATGGCAAGTACCGTAACAACATATCCTACTTAGTTTCCTCCTCGCTGCCAATGCCAGGTGCTACCACAGTGCTAGAAGCTAAGTCCTTAAGTAGTTAACTTTGTCCATCTGCTCTCATTTCACGTTGGGCAGTCTCTCGGGGTTTCCATGCATGTGTTTCTTCTCATAGGAGTTACATGCAATGTGGAGGGTTCATTCTGTAGAAGCAGAAAGTCTCTTTCCACAAAGACTTCTGGCTTATAATAGGCCTCTACAGAAGGATTAAGTGCTGTATTTTAATGGCTTTTTTTTTTTTTCTGTCCCATGTTCAAATTGGTCTCATAATGTCATCTTTTCAATTTGTGTTGCCAATTCGGAGAAAATACAAATTCCTTCAGTTTTATCTTAACTAGTGTTCTCAGCACTTCCATTTGCCAGTACGAGAGACATCTGGAACTTGTGTGCTATCTCCTCATGTGGCTTGGTGAATATCATCCAGAGTTTTTCTGCTCTCAAGGAAGCCTGCCAGCTGTTTGGACAGATCTGATCTTGTTTAGAGGAAAGAAAGCAGACAGTGGAGGAGAATAGTGTGCGATGAGGAGTGTGAATATTCCTGTATTTACAGGCGGTTTTGTTTAAGTGGCAACAGGCTGACACGCCCCTCTTCCATCTTGAGTGGTTTCCCACAGTAGTGTGAGGTTCAAAGGACTGGATTCTCCACTCCTGCCTCCATCTGACTCATCATACCAGTCAGTCAGTCAGTCATCCAGTGTTTGTGAACAGCATGTGTAAATACTGTAGCCAATGCCAAACATGGTGCACCATGTCTTTATATAACTTCCTGCTTACCGAATGTAGATTCAGTATCTTAAAGAGACCAGCACCAATGTAAAGAAAGGGGCATGTAGTTGTTGAGGATCTCAGATGTGTCTGGTGCTACCAGGAACTTTATAGACTTTATGTTGCTTAATTGTCTCTTTAAAACATTGGCATATAGGTATCATTCAACAGCTGAAGAAATTAAAACTCAAAAATTTTACGTGATTTGTTCCAGCAAGTTAGTAAGTACAGCCAGAATTTCAATAGTTTTGCCTGCCTCTGGGACCTGGACACTTTAAATCACAACAGCAGGGATGTTAATAAAATGTGACCAGGGAAATTCAGTAAAGTCTTCCCCATTTTTTTGGCTTCTTTCTGTGTTTGGTTTCCAGAGAAATCTGGGTTTAGAGTAGAACTAGATTCCTACTGCCAGGAGAATTTTAAATAGCTTACTCTCATTCTAGAGATAGAGGTAGAACATATGTTAAAAATAAAATGAAGCCAAATTTTTTTGATTTTTGAAGCTAGAATTCTAGCTCAGCACTTCACAAACCTGAGTGCACATCAGAATTTCCTGCAGGACTTATTAAAATAGTTTCCTCAGCTCAACCCTAAAGCTCATGAATTATAGGTGTGGGCTAGGATCCCAAAATGTGCATTTCTAACAAGCACTTAGGTGGTACCAACATGTAAGCCTTATTTTGAGTAGCACTGGTTTTTAAAACGAATATTCACTACCATACTAATCAGCTAATACTTTTTATTTTAATTGTTATTATTATTTTTTTAATTTTTACTATGTGTCAGGTTTTGCATTGAGCTAGGGTTTAGCTCAGTTGGTAGAGCATGCCCTGCACTCTCTGTGGCCTTGATTTAGGTCCCCAGCACCGCAAAAATGGGAGAAGGATGTGGCAGTCCACTTCCTAAACAATCCCGAAGCAATCAGCTATCCAAATCCTATAAGGGTAGCTATGAGTCGGCACCTAACAACAACAACAACAACAACAACAACAACAACAACAGCAACAACAACAACGTTTTGTATTGGTTATAGAGTTGGCTTTGGGAAGGCTCTTATTGTTCATTACTAACATAATGTTTAATTTCTTGAGAAATGTAATTATGATATAATTAATATCCTTGAAAATCACATATTAGTGTTTTTACCCAGGCCTGAGTTTTTTCCCCATCCTTCTTTGGGTAAATATGTAGATGTGAAATTGTCTCATTATAGGGCAAAACAGTTTCACAGATTTCCATATGAAGTTACCAAATTATTTTCATGAAAGTTTCTGCTAATTTACTGCTCAACAGCAAATGCTCATTTTAATCAACCTGCTTTACCAGAAGGTATTATAATTTCTATTTGGGTATTTGCCTCATCCTTGTTGATTTGTAAGAGTTCTTAATCCATCAAAGATATTGACTCTTTAAAAACTTAATGATTTTTGAAAATTATGTCTAAATTTTTGCTAAGTGACCTTGAAATAATTGTCTTGTGACTTCTGGGATGACAAAACAAAGAGTACTGTGACAGGAATAGTTTGCCTTCTTGGAGAAAGAAGTTACTAAATGATTTTTAAAACATGAGCTCTTCAAGAATGGACTAATATTTTTTTCTCTGATTCTGGCCATTTGTATTTTTTCTTTTGAGAAGTCTCTGTTTGGTTCTTTTGCTCATGTTTCATTGGATACTTGGCTTTTTTGGTGTTAAATGTTTAGACATCTTTATATATTCTAGGTATTAATCCCCTGTCTGATGTATAGTGGGCAAAGATTTTCTCCCATTCTGTAGGTTTCTTCACTCTGATAATTGTGTCCTTTGCTATGCAAAAGTTTTTTAATTTCATGCAGTCCCATTTGTTAATTCTTGCTATTGTTTCCTGTGCTTTTGGGATGCTAGTCAGAAAGTCCTTGCCTATGCCTATGTCTTGAAGTGTTTTCCCTATGTTTTCCTCTAGCACTTTCAAAGTTTCAGGTTTTACATTAAGGTCTTTGATCCATTTTGAATTGATTTTTGTACAAACTGAGAGAGAGAGAGAGGGATCTAATTTCAGTCTTCTGCATGAGGATATCCAGTTCTCCCAGCACCATTTTTTGAAAAGGGTATCTTTTCTCCAACTTATATTTTTGGCACTCTTAACAAATATCAGGTGGCTGCAGCTGCATGGGTTTATTTCTGGATCCTCTATTCTGTTCCATTGGTCTACATGTCTTTTTTTGTGCCAGTACCATGCAGTTTTTGTTACTGTAGCTTTGTAATATAATTTGAAATCAGGAATTGTGATGCCTCTCTGCATTGTTCTTTCTGCTCAGGATAATGCTAGCGATTCGGGGTCTTTTGTGCTAACAAATGAATTTTTGGATTGTTTTCTCTATTTCTGTGAGAATGTTATTGGAATTTTGTTGGGGATCGCATTAAATCTGTGTGTTGCTTTTAGTAATATAGTCATTTTCACAGTATTAATTCTTCTAATCCATGAACATGGGAGATTTTTCTACCTTCTGGTGTCTTCTTCAGTCTCTTTCTTTAGTGTTTTAAAGTTTTCATTGTAGCGGTCTTTTACCTCCTTGGTTAGGTTTATTCCCAGGTATTTTATTTATTTTGAAGCTACTGTGAATGGAATTGTTTTCCTGGTTTCTTTCTCTGCCTGGTTGTTATTGGTATAAAGAAAAACTACTGATTTTTGTGTGTTAATTTTATATCCTGCTACTTTGCTGAAAGTGTTTATCAGCTCTAAGAGTTTTCTGGTGGAATTTTTTGGGTTGTGTAAGTATAGGATCATGTCATTTGCAAATAAGGATAATTTGACTTCTTCCTTTCCTATTTGGATCTCTTTCACTTCTTTGTCTAGTCTCATTGTTGTGGCTAATAGTTCAGTTACTACACTGAATAGCAATGGAGACTGGGCATGTTTGTCTTGTTCCTGATTTTAGGGGAAATGCTTTCAGTTTTTCCCCATTTAGTATTATGTTGGTGACGAGTTTTTCATATATTGCCTTTATTATGTTGAGGTATGTTCCTTTATTTCCTCGTTTCTTCAAGGCTTTTATCAGAAAAAGATGTTGGACTTTGTCAAAGGCCTATTTTGCATCTATTGATAGGATCATGTGGTTTCTGTTTCTGAGTCTATTTATATGTCTTGTGTATGTTGAGCCATCCTTGCATCGCTGGGGTGAAACCATCTTGACCATAACATATGGTCTTTTTAATATGTTGTTGAAGTCGATTTGCAAGTATTTTCTTAAGGATTTTTGCATCTAAGTTAATTAGGGATATTGGTCTGTAGTTTTCCTTTTTCATATGAAAACATGTTCAGTATCTTTAGCCATCAGGGAAATGCAAATCAAAATTACACTGAGATACTATTTCACTCCAGTCAGAATGGCTATCATGAACAAAACAGACATCAAAAAATGCTGGCGAGAAAGCAGGAAGAAAGGAAGCCTTGTACACTGTTGGTGGGAAAGCAGATTAGTGCAACCACCATGGAAATCAGTATGGAGGTACCTCAAAAAACTAAAAATAGAACTAAAAAAAGAAGAATATGATCTGGATATCCCACTCCTGAGGGCTGGGATTTAGCTCAGTTGGTAGAGTGCCGCCCTGCAGTCTCTGAGGTCCCGAGTTCAATTCCCAACACCACAAAAATGGGGCAAGGACGTGGCAACCCACTCCCAAGGCAATCCTGAAACAATCAGCCATTGAAAACCCTATCAGGGTCGCTATGAGTCAGATACCAACTCAACAGCACCTAACAACAACAACAACAATCCCACTCCTGGGTATATATCCAAAGGAATATAAGTCAATATGTCATAGAGATACCTGCTTATCCATGTTTACTGTGGCATTATACACAATAGGCAAAATACAAAATCAACCTAGGTGTCCATCAACAGATCAGTGAATAAGGAAATTGTGGTATATATATGCCATGGAGTTTTATTCAGCCACAAAGGAAAAAATTATGGCTGGAAAATTATCACTGGAAAGTGGATGGAACTAGAGATCATCATTTTACGTGAATTAAGCTAGACCCAGAAAGGTAAATATTGCATATTTTCTTTCATATGTGGATGTCAGGCTTCAATATATATTCATTATTAAAACATATAGACCATGAAAGACAGAATTTAAGTAGGGAAAGACAGTGGACTAAAGAAAAGTGGTAGGGGCAAGAAGAACAGGTAATGGGAGAATAAAAAAAGAGATAATGTATTTTGCCCTTATGGCAATATAGATATACTCACAAAAAAGACATGCAAGTAGAAAGGAGACCATTGGTGGGGTGGGAGGGGATGGGTGAGGAGAGTCATGAAAGGGTAAGGGGGAAGTAAATGTGAGCAATGGACAATGAAATGCATATATGGAAATGTCATAATGAGACTCATTAAGTTGTGCATTAGAAATTACTAATAAAAAATTAATAAGTAATGTCCTAACAAACACTAGAGGAGCTTTGGTGGTTGTTCTCATATTTGAGTTGCTTCTTTTATACTTGCAGTGCTTCAACTGGAAGATGTAAAATCCCTTAACACAGGGCAGGATGGAATACCAATAGCATCTCACTGACAAATCTAAACACAAGAAGGGTTCTTTTCTGTTTATATTCAGTAATGCAAGTAAACTGAAAGAGACAGTGAGCAATGACACTAATACATCATTGACCTGTTTTGTATTCATAACTTTTCAATGATAGCACCTTTCTTTAATGCAGTATTGATTCAGCCAAGAAATGTTACTCTATTACCATCTTGGGCTGTTGAATTAGGTTAAAGGACACTGTTATGGTTTTAAAGTGGAGATTGAGAATTTTTATAAGCTGGTATCCCTCACAGTTTTCCAAAGGTCACTGGTGAGAAATTTGACTTTTATTTGGTTAGTAGTATCTTTTTTATTTAAGAACACCCCAAAACAAAACAAAACAAAATACAACTACCAACAGGAAGGCTATAGGTAGAGGGGGTGTCTGTCCATCTGTCCGTAACCTTGACCCTCACCTTATGCAGTATTGGCAATAGTAAAGAGTGTGGGATAATGGCACTCCAAATAAAAAAGAAATGATGTATGAGTTTGTATGAGAAGGAAAGGGGTGCAAAAGCTTTGGGGAGCACGGGAAAAAGGAACAGATAAGGTCAGTACAGGGTTTATGCAAAATGCAAGAGACAGTTGGGGTAAGGTGCAATGGTATTTTATTCAACAGCACACTGGGGTGGAAATGCTTGGGGATCAGAAAGCCTAATATAACCATGAAATTAGCATTAGCAAAAATATGCTTAATTCTATATGTTCATAAGTTTGACTCATTTTCCTGTAGCCATGTTACGTGAAAGAAGTAGCTCACAGAGCTTAACACCTATCTCTTTAGATTCTAGAAGCAGGAAACTCTGATTCCTTCTTTTTCCACTTAGTGTTACCTTTTCTGAATCACTATCTGAATATACAAAATGAAAGAGAAGTGTACACTAAAATGGTAATGGATGCTAAGAAGAAAAATGTGCTGGTGGGTAAATGCAAATCCACAAGGTGATGGCAAATATTTAGACAGAATTTTGAGCAGAATAATCTTTTCTGAAAAGGAATTTTTCCCAATACAGATATTCAAAGTGTTTCCATAAATGTAATTTATTGATGACTAGACTACACTTTCAGATACTTCTCTGCCGATTGCAAAAACAATGGGATGTGTTTATAGAATGAACACCATCTTTCCTAAGAGAAGTTCCTCCTCAACCTCAAAATTGTTAGCAAACCAAGAATTATTTCTTCCTTTTATGGGGAGACAATTTTCAGAGACTCAAGAAGCTTGTTGTGCAATGATTGATTGCCATACTTTGTTGCTGCAATAATAACTTGTGATGTTTGTAAGTTATTTTCACAGTTTGACCCACCAGCATTCCCTGGGGGCTGCAGATCTATTTTCTTTCCTCCCACTTTCTTTAGTGTCACCTTTTTGTCTCACGTTGATTGAACAAGAGAGGGTAAATATGTTTCTGGAGCAATTTTCCACAAGTAGGGATAGTTATGAACAGTGGGACCCCTATGTGCCCATGTTTTTAAGCTCTTCAGGAACTTTCCTTTACCAAAACAGAGCTTGTTGATGTTTGGATTGAGAGCATCATTCCTCTGAGTTAAACCTTTTATTCTTCATATTTTTATTAACTTATATTAATTATACAAAGTAATGGGTCTCATTATGACATTTTCATCTATGTATATAATATACTTTGATCATATTCACCTTCCATTACCCTCTTCTATACCCCATTCTTTATTGTTCTGATTTCCTTCCTCTTTCCTAATAGTCCTCCTTCTACTTTCATGTTTCTTTCCTTTTTTCTTTTTTTTTCTTTTTTGGTAAAATCTATATATAAGGGAAAACATGTAATACTTGTCTTTCTGAATCTAGCTTATTTTAACATGATGATCTCCAGGACCATACATTTTCCTGCAGATGACATGATTTTATTCTTCTTTATAGCTGAATAATACTCCATTGTGTAGATATACTACAGTTCTTTATCCATTCATCTGTTGACAGGCACCTAGGCTGATTCTATAACTTAGCTGTTATGAATAGTGCTACAATAAATGTGGATGTGCTGGTATCTCTATTGTACACAGACTTTGATTCTTTTGGTACATATCCAAAAGTAATATAGTTGGATCATGTGGTAATTCTGGCTCTAGTCTTTTGAGGAGTCTCAACACTGATGGATGTATTAATTTACATTTCTACCAACATTGTATAAAAGTTCCTCTCCTCTCACCCTACCCTCTCCACATGTGTGCCAGTATTTATTTTTAGGTATACATGATAATAGCCATTCTCATTGGGGTGAGATGGAATCTCAGTGTAGATTTTTATAAAATATAGGTCCTCACACATGCTAGACAAGTGTTCTACCACTGAGCTGTACCCTCATCTCCTTTTTATTTTTTATTTTGAGACAGAGTCTCACTAAGTTGTTCAAGCTGCCTCTGGCCTCAAGCTGGTTATCCTCCTTCTTCAGCCTCCTGAGTCACTGGGATTAAAGGTGTGTACCACAAGCCCAGCTTCAATGTAGTTTTGATTTACATTTCTCTGATGGCTAAAGATATTGAATTCTTTTTGTCTCTCTCTATATTATTGACCATTTATACTTCTTTCAAAAAGTGTCTTTTGAATTCATTTGCCCATTTTTAGATTAGGTTACTTGTTCTGTTGGTATTTAAACTTTTTCTCTTCTTAAGTATTCTGGATATTAACCCTCTGATGAATTATTGTTGTTAGGTAGTGTTGAATCTGCTCCGACTCACAGCAACCCTCATAGGGTTTTCAATGGCTGATTGTTTTGGGATTGCTGCAGGGTGGGCTGCCATGTCCTACTACTGTTTTTATGGTGCTGGGCATTCGAACCTGGGTCCTCACAAATTGCGCAGCAGCACTCTACCAACTGAGCTAAACCCCACCCCCCTCTGATGAATAGGTGGCAAATATTTTCTCCCATTCTATACATTGTCTCTTCACTCTGTTGCTCATTTTCTTTGTTGTGAAGAAGCTTTAGTTTCATGCAGTCTCACTTGGAAATTCTTACTATTATTCCCTGAGCTATTGTAGGCTTATTGAGAAAGTCATTGTCTATGTCTATATCTTCAAGTATTTCTTCTATGTTTTTCTGTAGTAGTTTCAGAGTTTCGGTCTTACATTAAGATCTTTGAACCATTTTGAGTCAATTTTTGTACAAGATGAGTGATAGGGAGTCAGTATCAATCTTCTACATGTGGATATCCAGCTTTCCCAGCATCATTTGTTAAAGAAGCAGGTTTTTGTTCAGCATGTATTTTTGGCACCTTTGTTGAGAATAAGTTGGCTATGGGTGCTTGAGTTTACTTCTCAGACCTCTACTCTGTTCCATTGGTCTATGTGTCTGTTTTTATGCCAATACTGTATTGTTTTAGTTGCTATGGTTCTATAGTAAAATTTGAAGTTGAGTATTATGATACCTCTAGCATTGCTCTTTGCTCAGGATTGCTTTAGCTATTTGGGGCCTTGGGTCTTCCACATGAATTTTAGGATTTTTTTCTAGTTCTGTGAGGAATGTCATTGGATTTTGATGTGGATTGCTTTTGGTAACATGGCCATTTTCACAATATTAATTTTTCTGATCTAAGAATATAGGATCTGCAGCCGTATCACCCTAGAATCTGATCCCACCTGATCTCAGAGGCCAAACAGGGTTGGCCTGATTAGTCTTTGGGTGGGAGAACACCTAGTACTACCAGGTGCTTCAGGATAGGAAGAAGGACCTGTCAATCTATTCCTGAAATGATCCACCATTGAAAACCCTATGAATAGCAGAGATTCACTGACATAATGCTGAGCACGGCAGTATCAGTGAGTGTTTTGTTCTGTTTTGTGTAGGATTGCTATGAGTTGGACCTGACTTGAAGGCACCTAATAACAAACACCACCACAAGAACATGGGATGTCTTTCCATTTTCTAGTGTCTTCTTCAATTTCTTTCCTTAGTGTTCTATGATTTTCATTATGGAGGTCTTTTAAATAATTTTTTTGGTTTATTTCTAGAGTTTTTCTTTTTCTTTTTTTTTAGATTACTGTGAATAGGATTGTTTTCCTGAATTCTTTCTCAGCAGGTTCATTATTGGTCAACAAAAAAGATACTGATTTTTGCATGTTGATTTTGTATTCCATTACTTTGTTAAATTTGTTTATCAGATCTAAATGTCTTTTGATGATGTCTTTAGGATC